>VZRE01011064.1:0-21527 GCA_013396775.1 Cephalopterus ornatus | reverse complement strand
CCCCACTTTCGCATCTTTTTAATTTACTCCCTCCCCCCCATCTTTTCCATCCTCCCTCTCCCGTATCCCCATTTTCCCATCAGACCTTGAATACCCCAAGCCCCTAGACCGCAGACTCTGGGCTTTAAAATGGTTTTGTCAAGGGCAAAAGAGGTTTTTTCTAGGTTTCAAATCGCTATTAAGTGTCGCCAGCAGCTTATTGGAAGGTGCGGTGCATTAAACTAAATCCATGGCTAGTATTACATAATATGTCCTCGAATGTACATAAAAGATGATTGTAATTCCATCTGGATTTCTGTTGATATTAGCAAACCGCTCAAGATTTCCTCTTGCGGTTTAATGGGCTTTTCAAAACCTTTGGCTGGTGCTGGATCAAACAGATTATGATTTAAGAAAGGGTAAAGCACACGCACTCATGACATCGTAGGAATTAGTGAAAGAAGGAAAAAAAGAACTTAGTAGGTCATCTGCCTAATCCATCTTCCAAAAGAGAGTAGGAATGTCCCCCATACCATAATTTATGGGTATTTGTCTAGTTTTCTTTCAAATGCTCCAAATATGTGGCTTCCTCATCGCCCATAAGAATTTAGGTCAAGCTGCCTGAGAGGGAATTTCGTAGCATCTTGGGATTTAACATCCACTACTGTTATTCCAAGGGGGTTTTTTTTCCCCCCGAACAGCACAACTGTGCCGTTGCAGTTGGTCATTTATTTCTTGCCCATCATCACGGAAGGATTTTGGCCATCACTTTCCCCAGGTTGAGAGCCCAGGGACAAGCACAACTTGGAAAATGTCAATGCCATGCTCAGTGTGGCCAAAAGAGTGAGTCAAATGTCAGGGTTTGTTAAGAGAGCAGTGAAGAGGAAAGCAGATTTTACATTGGTCTGTAAATATGTGCTGGACCTGCACTCTGAATACTGCTGGAATTCTGGTGTCACCTTTTCAAAAAGGAAACAGTAGAGCTGGAAAAGATTCAGAGCAGGCTACCAGTGATGATCCGTGGTTTGAAAGGGTTTTCCAGTTAGGTGCAGGTAGCCTGGCAAGAGGCACCTGAGGGGAGGTGTGACAGCGGTTCCTCAACTCTCAAGCAGCATGGAGAGAGTGAGCAGGGACCAATGGCCCTGGCTTCCAGCAAAAAAAGCAGAGGCCATTAAATGAAGGTAACAGGCAACTGCTTTGCCTGACTGTACGGGGTGATTCTTCACACAAACACAACTGTGGAGCCCTTTTCCATCTGACAGCAGGCAGTTGATGTCATTTTGAGGGGAGAATGAATGAATTTACAGGAGAGAAATCCATGGAGAGCAGCCAAATCACAGCTGGTTCAGAAAGGTCCCTCCATGACAAATGGTTCATGGCTGGGCTTGCTCTGTTCTTGCACTCACCCCTAGGTGTACACTGACAGTCACTGGTTACCTTCCAGCAGTGAATACACCTCTCAGATTTAAGGTCACATGTTGGAGAACAAGCGTGAATACGTCAGTCACCTATATGTTAATTTTGTGCTGCCCACAGCTTTCCTAAAGCTCTTACTGCATAGAATTGAGTACTAAAAGGGATGAGTGCCTTTCAGGGGGAGAATGTCAATGCTGTAGCAATGCACAAGTTGGTACAATTGTTGGAAGTTGGAATCATCAAAACCCACTGGGAAAACCATCTTTATGCATTGAGTCACTGAAGAGAGAGAGTCACTGGTTGTAAAGGAGTTTCTGTCACCCTTCTAAAATGTGACAAAAATAATCAAATCTATCTGTGGCCTGGGGACAGTGACCTTAATTTAAAATCAATCAAAAATCCCTCTGTCAATGGCAGCTGATTGCCCCGTTTACTTTCAGACTAATGCCCTTCCAGGCCTGCCATTGTCAGTGTTGTTACACAAGTCGGTAAGCATTGTGTTGTCTTCTTGTTTCCCCTCTTCCTCTATGTCTTTGAAGATGAGATAGCATGGTCTCAAACAGTTCTATGTATTTCTGACAGAGGATTTTTTTCTGTGCATTAGTTTGTAAATCTGTACGTGTACGTCTCAGCATGGCTTCTTTAACCATGCAGCTTCTCCAGAATTTGCCAGTTCAATATCGTATCTTACAAAAAACTTGCTCTGGTGAGGTGGGTTGCCACACAGCAGACAAACTGCAGCAAGAATGAAAATGAAGGAGCCCAAACTGTGTATGTGAGTGACCTTGGCCAAGTGACTCATGGTTGTAGTCTTTTATGGGACTGATCCCATAGATTGTTTTCACACTGTTTATGCAGAAAAATGTATTCAGGTAGATCAGGGTAGTCACCATTTGCCTGTCATGCTGCTCCACCTCCACCTAAATCTCAACATGAATTCAGGCGTGTGTCACTTCTGAACTCCCATATAAACTTTCTTCCAAAATTGAGTGTCTAAGGTAACTATATAGAGAGGACTTGCATGAACCTTATGTATTGCCTGTGCTGACAGCGAAACAAAGAGGCGTGCTCTTTCCTCTCTCAAAGCATGTAAAGCAGTCAGCAGTATCATTCATCTGGCCCCATTACTTGATCTTGCAGAAACACTTTGATCCTGTGACAGTAATACACAGTAGCAAAATTAATGCTGCCAGGTGGGATTACTAATATACCAATCCAGGATGTGTTGCAAGCTTTAAATGGGAATCACAAATTCTGTGTAAGCACCCACACTGCAAATGCTGGGTGGGGAGAACTGACAGACGAGTGCACACACACTGTCTCTTGGGAACATTCAGAGCCCAGCAAGAATGCTCATTGCACCTAAAAGGGAGATTCTGAGCAGATGCAAGATTCATAGTGACAGAAGTAATTTTCAGGTTTTCCTCTAATAATATATAGGCAGTAGTAAGCCTGTGGCAAGTCCAAATTGAGTACTGAGCAGCTTTTAAATTGTTTAAGGCATTATCTATTATAAGGAAGTTTATAAAGCTCCATCTCCATTATTTGAGTTTTCACGAGGTCATAATCCACTTGACCCTCGTGGTTTATTTCATCACTATTGTCCCTCAGAGGAATTATAACCTTTACCATTACCACTTGCTAAATATATCAAGAGGTTTTAGTGATATTATCATAAATCACCAAGCTCAGCTTTGTTGCTTGTAACACGACCACAGTATGTACTGGTTTTTGATGCTGAGATTGTCAGCCTGATCTAGTTATATAGTTAGCACATGCTAACATATATGAATGTGTATTTGATTTCTTTTTGCATTTACAAATTGCCTTTTTCTGAGGTCATCTGAACTTCAAGTGTAGGCTTTTTAGGCAAAGTTTCTGGGATCAAACATGAAAAATACAAACTCAATGGTATTGAAATCAAGCACAGTGGCTTCAGGCATTCTCACAACTGTTCCTCTTTTCAATTAAATGTATGAGCATTCATTAGAAATCATATTGTAATGTGATCATCTTGAAAGCAGTTAGTGAGAAGAGCAAAGATATCATAGGTAAGCCAGATACCTTACTATGTGGCTTTTTTAAAGGATAAGCTATAGGGAAGTTAATGAAAAGTGAGGATTTTGGATAACAGTAATGCATATAATTACAGTGCTTTTTACAGTGCAATCTGTTTTCTAGCTGAAAGCAGGTCCCATGTCAGCCCCCTCAAAGTTCTGAAAGCGAATTTGCCGTAGCCAACGTATAGTTGCAGTACATTGCAGTACTGCCCTCAAACACTTTTTGACAAGACATACCTTGTTAAACAGTGATCCAGTCAAGCTACTTCTGGCTTCAAGAAGGATTCACCAGTACTGTAAATCATGCTTACTTGCTGGAACTGCTAGGATCTAAAAATTCTTTGTAGCAACACCTGAAAAAGAAAGTTATCTGTCTGACATGATATTGTGGGGCAGATCTTGGCATATGATACTGTTTCTGATGATGCATGGCAAAACATCTGGAGCCAAAAATATCTCATCTGATGAAACCCTGGAAATCTATCTTTGGGGAGGTGGAGGAGGAGTTAGCTGCTTTTATTCTACAGACCCTTCCACTGTCGCAGATGGGAGAATAGGGGTGCACTTCAGCATCCCCCACCCCTCCACAGCCTTGCATGTCTACAGTGTATTAATTTACATCTGAACTAGTCACTCTTCAACCTTTATGGTCAGCCAAGAGAAATAAGCGCTTCTAGGATGTAATTCATTTGACCTTCCTTAGACATCTACTTTAGAAAGAGATAAATCACTTCCCCAAGTGTAAATGTTTCTCTGTTGACCACAAAAGGACCAGAGGGTGATTAGTTCAGAGGTAGGTGTCTATAACACAGGCTACATGCAACTAGGCAAATCTCAAACAGATTTTTCTACAACGCTCCTCTCACAGTTCCTGTTGAAGTGTTTTACAAAGATTTTTATTTCTGTATCATGAGTATATGAAATAACATATTTTTCTCCTTCTTTTACAGTCTTTTATTTTTGAGAAACATTACGTTAGCAGGGCCTGCATGTTGTGTTGGTGTTGGTTATGTTGGTGCTCTGTTCAGAATTATTTTCAGCTATTTTTGCACTATTTCACCCTATGAATCTTGCCAAATATTTGTCTGATTTAATGTAGAGAAGGGGCACATTTTACACCAAGGAAGTGAATACGGCAATAGAAATATCTTTTATGTGACTAGAAAGCAAAGATGAATGCACACACATTTTAGTTTTTATTTGATCACAGAGAAATTTTAAATACTATTAGTAATGAAAGATCTATGGCAGTAAGAGTCACTGTACTGCCAATAAGCCCACTAAGCCCATGTACAGTACATCTCAGAAAAGGCCCAAGGCTCAGATGTCTATCTCTGTGTTCTTGTATTCCAAACAACAGTGAATAATGCATTAGTTTTGCTTCCAGCATCCTATTTTGAATATGCTTTAGCCAGAATTATTAGCTTTCATGTAGTGTATATTGTTAACAGAGGTCATGCTCCACACCCATCTAGTGCTGTCTCCAGAAGTGCCCTGGCACAGCACACAGAAAGGTTTCACTAGAAATTCTCATTGCTAGTTATCACCATGAGGTCCCCCGAGATATCCATATTACAGGGAAAGTGAAAACGTCCGTGCAAACGTCTGCCCCTTTGCACAGGCACTCCAATGTATGTGTTAAGCTGGGTTGAGAACATCTGAAGTTGTGTAATAACAAGTAAATTCCTGGGGCTGCCTTTCACTTGGCCAAGGTGAGAAGAGCCTGAAGAGAGCCTTTCTTAAACCCTTAGGTCTTAATGAGGGCCACCAGTGACCCAGTACTGATGGGGGCCCCAGTCATCTGCTGAGTGGAAACTTGTGTGAGAAAGGGGTTGCACAGCCGGGTTCTGGGGTGAGACCGTGCTCTTGGCTGCTGTGAAGGTGTACCACTCTCCCCTTCGGCAGCCGTGTTGGTCTAAAAAGAGAATTAGCTTGCAATGAGTTACAAAGAGAGCATTATTTAGGATAAATAGTGTCCTTTGCAAGGGAGTAGGCGTTTACACACACAGACGTACACACACACGCGCACGCGCACATCCCTAAGTTAAGTTTCCACAGCTACCCTTAGTGCGACGCAGCCAGCTGTTAAATCCAAAATAGCAACGAGTGCACATCATACGCCCTCTGTATTACCATTTGAAAGGGACAGTTCCTTGGGAGGATGGGAATTTGACAGGATATGAATATGTCTGAGTCTCTATTAGGCACTAATTCAGCAGGACTGGCTGAATGAGATGAAGAAGCAATGAGGAGGAGAGAATCTCTCCAAATTTGAGCTGATTGGTAATTTTGATGAAAGCCCTTTAGTCTCATTCAGTGATTGTTAATTACCTCTGGAAATTAACATTTATTTTTCTCTTCAGGAAATGTTGTTCGCCTGCCAATATAGAAAGATTAATTAAATTCTTCCATGGATGTAGGTGAAAGTAGGGTCCCTGTGGTCAGTGCACATTTTGGCTGTGGATGCAGGGATATCCCCTTTTGAAAGGAGCAGTCCGGCTCTTTCCTCTTGAGTTTTCACAGGAAAGTAGCGTGTCCTTGTCCTTCTGGGGTGAGGTTGGCCTGTCAGGTGCTTTCGCCAGGAATGTCTGGATGTGGGAGAGCTGTGAAAGATGGGAGAGAAAGGACAGTGATGACTAGGGTTAAACAGCTTGGAAGTAAACTAGGGTAAGCCTCTTGCACCACTAAAGGAGAAATAAGTAATAATTTGTGACAAAGATATCTCTACTTAAATCAAAGGGAACCCTCAGCTTAGACCCATCCATTCAGAGTATCACAAAAGTTAATTGATTCAAAGAAGTGATAACTTGAACCTCCATAAGCTATGCCAGCTTCTCCTACTAGTTCTCATTTGTTTGATTTTGGCTCAGCCTCAACAGCTGCTTTTGTCAGCACTAATGATGGCCCTTCCACTGCTCAAGAGTTTATTTCCAATATCCACTATTATGCCGTTCTCTCCTGCTGTGCAGAAGGAAAAAAAAAGGAAGGAAAGAAAGAGAAAGGCTACGTCCCAGGAAAACTCCTGTGTGGGGTTGGTGGGGGCATTTCACTGAGCTCTTGATTTAAAGCTATCAAACAAATATCTGGGCATAGTTGTTAAAAATCAGACATTATGAAAGGAAAGGAATGCTCTGTTCCTCTGTGCATTTTTTTCTGATGGGAAGACACTGCATTAAGTCTTAATGATAGATTAAATAGATGGAAAGTCACTTGGAAGCCCAGTGGGCAGAGAGATTTCAGGCTGCCTCTGTCAGGCTTGCAGGGAGGAAATGAGGCAGCTGAGAAGAAGCTCAAAGTCAGGAAGGAGGCAGACAGGTCAAACGGACAGGCTTTCCAGAAGCAACTTAGCTGAGAGCAAACAAGCAGCTGCAGTCAATCAAAGCCAGCAGGGCAGCCAGCTCCAGAGCTTGCTCCCAGTTTGCAGCACAAGCCACACTTCCCCATGGGGAGCCGCTCTTGTGATCCCATCTTCCATGCAGCACTGGGGTAGTGAGCTGGCATCACCAAGTGATCTTGCCAGGACTGTGACAGCTGGTTTGGGAGAAGGATGCCAGTCTGCATGCCATCCTTCCCGTCTGCAAAAGCCGTGGGAAACTCTTGCCCCACATCTCTATCCTTGTGCAAGGTTCATCTGGACTGCAGACCTCAAAAAGGAGGTGTCCAGGAATACCAGGAATTTCAGGTCTGGTGCTGGTCTCAGGTGGTAGTATTCTTCACACATTTGCCAGGATCGGCAACAGACCAATGCAGCAATGAAAAATGCAACCCTTGCTGACCTGACTTGCTTTGATCACAGGGAATCCTGCTTGGCAGAGGCATGGGATACCATCCTGTAGGTTTATCCAGCAGCATTGAAAGGTTACACTTTGAAGACTCTGTCATGGTTGAAAGACAAGTCCATTTTGGCTCTTGACTGTTCCCTGTACAAATTGAAGAGGAAATAGTACCTTGGCCCATTGGTAAATCTCACACAGGTTACAGATTTCACCACTAGTCTCCTTTACAGTGTGTTTTGAGATCAACATGGGAAAGCACAGCAAGACACCAGCATTTGTTACATTTTGCATAAGCTATAAGGTAAGAGGTTGCTGCCAGCCAATGGTGGCAACTTTCGGGTGCAATAAATTTGGAGATTAGTAAGGGAATCGGCAGGGGAAAAGCATTGCAAATTATGAAGACAGACTTCAAGAAGCAAGTGATACAGAGAAGATGAGATGGAAAAGAATCTCACATAGGATACATCTGTTCAGTGGCCAGTCTGAAAAACAAAGAAAAAGGAGATTCTTCTGTATGGACTACCCAGCCTAGAATCCTTTTTATAGCTTTTAAATAATATCACACATGGAACAAATACATAATTTCTAAAGAAAAACATGGAAAGTCTCAGTTATGTTCTTAAGAATGCTTTCTATTTCTTTACAAGCTAAATCTGTTTACCAAGTTGGACTCAATTCTGCAAGTTGCTTCTTCAAAACTACATTTTTTGACAAATTTGTTGTTTGCCAAAAACATTCTCCAAGTTTTAACAAAAAAAAAAAAAAAACCAAACAACTAAAATTCAATGGATTGGAAAGAGTCCAGTAGGCTTTGGTTCAGGCCTTGTAAAGCAGCAAATAAACATTTTCTGCATGCTTTAGTAGAGCATATGACTTTTCAGTCTTCCACAGTCTCTGTGTAGAAGAAGGGAGCTGAACACATGGAGGAATAACTAGTTAGATTTGTTTCATCTTCAGTTAAGAAGGCAAGCTAGATCTCCTTCAGCCTCTGGCACAGACATCAAATTCCCATGATTATAGTCATGAAAACTTTTTCGTCTTCTATGGTATGGAAATCCAAATGTCCCAAAGGATATTAAAAGGTAAGTAAATAACTCCATGTACAAAAGAAGTGAATTCTCATAAGTGAAATAGAGAAAACTGAGGCTACCTGAAGTAATTCTCTCTGATTTGAACTTCCTTTTAGCTTGTCTGCCTTCATCTAATCATATTATAGCAGATAGGAACATAGAGGTACTATGATAACAGCTCTCATGGCCAGTGTGATTTTTAGGCTGATGAAGCTAAAAAGCAGTGTTTGAAGTCTAATGGCAAGCTAGAGAGAAACCATCTATTAGACATGTTAGATGAACAGTGTATCCAGTTCCTAAAAAATATTGGTTTGAATGTTGTCTTCTGAGACAGAAAGAAAGATACAGTAATATAGACATCTATACATATGATGAAAAGAAAGATATATACATGTGTTTATATGTAAGTTCATCTAGCGCTGGACAAATGGTTCAGAACTGAGTCAGAGATGCATATGCATGTTTTCACATGTGCTCCTTGCTGCAGCTTTCTTTTTCCTGTCCAGAAGTGTCCTCCTTTTGCAATATTAACTGCTCATCTTAAAAACAGTTGGCACACTCTCTTCCTACAAAGCTCAGGGAGCATTGGCCCTCTCTGGGTGTTGGAATTTTGTGACAGCTCCTACAAGAGCAGCCAGAGCATGAGTAATATTCAGAGCCTGGCACCCCATGCCATTGTGATTCCACAAGACATCTGATGCAAACACACCCTGACCTCCAGAGCACTCAATATATCAAATATGTAATGTATGCAGAAACAATCCCAACAAGGAAGGAGATAAATAAATTTGTTATGATTTTAATGATATGCATTTTAAATGTCACTTTTGCTGAGCAATTAGGGTCTGAAGAGAGTGACCTTTGCACAGTGCTTAAATTGTCCTGAGGCATGGTACTTCTCCATGCATTTATTACTGCCTTGCAGGATGAAGTGTAGATGGTACAAAGTAAGTCTGTCATTTGTGGTAGGTACTCCTCTGGCCAAGACACACAATAAAAGCAAGATGGTGCAAACTTTTTGCCACAGGAATGCCGTGTGAAAATCAAGGGATATTGAAATGCATTGCACATGTGTGCCCTTTGACACGCACATGCACAGATGTGGGATGGGGGGTCTCTGTCTGAAGAGCAGGTAACAAAGGGGACCAAACCAGCTGCCCAAATGTGGCATTCTGCCCTTTCCCTTGCTTCCCAGGTGAGCAGTGTGGTCTCTAGCCAAGCCTGGTGAGATGAACCATGTTGTCTATCTGGGCATGGGAACATTATCTTTTCCTCACTCATCCCTGCCTCTGGATCCTGCTACAAGCCCAGCAGCTTCCAGAAGGTGCAGCACACCATCCATTCTCAGGCATGCCCACCCTCTGAATCATGTTTAAGATATTTTATCTTCTTACTGAAGCCGAGAAGAGGGGTTTTAACTCATGAGGTGTAGGCCCACTGGCCTCTCATTACCAACAGCAGTCTCAAAGGCTGTGTGTTAGGCAGAGGAGTGACTCCCAAGGTAAGGCAGTCCCTCTGTGGTAGCTACCACTGCAAAGGGGAAGCAAAGTCATAGGCAGTCACCTTCCACCTCCTGTGCATCTGCTGGTAGCGTGGACAGTTCAAGTATGGGAAGCACCTACACCTTAGGTCTAAGGCTATAAAGTATTAGTTTTACAGCCGAGGCATTTTAGTATGTGGCAAAATGTAATTGCAAGTAGGAACTATTAAAATACAGGACTCTGTTTTGGCAAAGAAGAATATTGCAATAATGTAGTAATGGGCAAGGTCTACCTTCCAACTGCGCCTTTGTAAGTGCTGCCTAAGTACTGGACATTGTGTGGCATCTGTCAGTTCATAAACAGGGTGATGCATCACCAGAATAAGCAGTAGCTTATATAGAGCTGTTTTTGTCTCTCCTCTTCAATATTTTTCCTTCAATATTTGTAAGAAGTTGGTATTTATAAAAGCTGAAGCTCTGGTGGAGAGTACGAGAGTTGCCTACTGGTCTAACAGGAGGGAGGAAAGGTGGCAAGAGGACTGATGATTCTGCTTCATCGAGGAAGTCCCTTTCCAAGCTGGAAGGTCAGCCCTGGTAAGGGATATTCAGAAAACCTCCATATCTAATCCATTCTTCATTTTATTGCTAGCAAGGCTGTCAAGCATTGGGCAGATGGCTAATATTTTCTTTCACTATCAGGCTCTGTTGGATTCAGACCAATGATGTAAATATAAACAGCCCTGGCTCTCAGTCACCAAAGCCTCCTGCCACCAGCCCTCCCAGAGAGATGTTATTTAAATGAACTAGGGAAGTGAGCATGACTGAGTAAAACAAACCAATTTGCCACACAAACTGGAAAGCTGATCTCTTGAACCAAGTACTCAATTTTACTGTCACTAGCTCACATCCGAGGGGATTTAGTTCTGTGTTTGCTACATGCCTGGTGCTCGGTGGCTTTGCAGGGCAGGAGAAGTGTTGGAGTGTTTAGGATAGTGTGTGTTTTAGGCCATCTGGTGTGTTTGAACCACATATGGAGCTCCTGCAACATTGAATGATTGGAACCCAAACCTGGTGGTCTGCCCAAGTCTATCTGTATTTCCATGTTGTGAGTCCATCTCTGGGGCTGATTCCAGTGAGTCTGGGGAAAATTCAAAGAGTTGATTAAAAGCTTCATAGTGCTTTGTGCCACTTCTTTCCAGTGTGCCCATATGTGTGATTTGCTGCCATCAGTTTTGCACTGTCCTTCCATTCCCAGGCTCTGATGCATTCACTATGGTACTATGGGGTGTTAAAGCCTGGTACAGCCCAGGCAAGGATACAAGTGTGAAGGTGCCTAACACTGCTTCCCCATGACTAAGCATTCCCCCATGAGGAAGAATCACTCATGGGACACTATAATTCACATCCTCTTTACCTGTCCTGCCCACGTGGTGTTAGGAGGAGAGGGACTGGTCTTATTGCTGGCACAAAGCCACTGTGGAGAAGCACTCCTGACTAGGCAGCTGCTGAGGACCCCATCATCCCATCCTGGACAGGGCATTTTCAACGCAGCACCCATCCTCCTGCCTCATATCATGCTCCTCCACATCCTCATGACTTATCTTTCCTGAGCAACAGCAGCATCAGTAGCAATCCTTTTCAATTTGCTCTTCTTATGGCAATGCCTATGCCATTGAGGTCCTCAAGGCATTGGGAGGCCATGTCAGGAACGCTGCTTTGTTTTTCCAGTCACAGCATAGAAAAGAGGAATATAACAGAGTAGATGATGAATGCTTCAAGTCCAAAAATTTTTACTTTCTAGGCTTAACTGTTTAAAACCTTAGCTTCTGGAAAATCTCCTGTTTCAGAGTGGAAGGACCTCATGGCATCTTCATTCCCAGCTGGAAGGGAGACCTTAAATCAGAGAATTATGTAGCATTAATAGGAGAAATAGCTCCTCTAATCTCCAGCAGCATGTTGTATCTGGAACATTTGTAGGTACGCAGCAGTCCTATGTATCATTGGAGAGGTATTTAGTTTTTATGTCTTTCAACAGCATTTTTGCTTGCTTGTTTACAAAGTTGCATGTCTCAGATCTTTCCTTTTGGATTTTTTGGTTGGTTTGCTATACCAGATCGAAGTGCATAGAGATGGAATGTTGTTGGCATTTTTCTGGCTCTTGAATGCGTGTGCACCTGTTGTAGACCAGTGGCTTCAGACAAGGAGGGAAAAACAAAAAAAAAAAAAGAGAACTTCTACCGGTTTCTGGATCATATATTAAAAATTACTCTGAAATATTATCATGGATTACTTTAATTCTGCCATAGACAGACTGTATTTCAATGACCACTGAGAAGGAAAAGGAATAGTTCATAAGGCATAAATGAGCAGGGAGACTGATAAAAAAGAAAGTATACAAATTATATATAGAGATATCCAGTACTCTCATTTAAAATACTGAGTATGAAAAGAGAGTCTAGTCTGTGGTGGGGGGGGTTAGTCTCATGTTTTACATTTGCGGTGTTCCACAGAGTATCTGGAATTCAGCCTATGCTGCCTTTGAGAGGTAAAATAAATACAGGCAAAATAAATAGAGTGAATACAATTAAACAAGGCTAACTTGTATCTAGAGAGCCTGGTATTTGCTTTGTTTTTTACTCAGAAATTTCTAAACGCATAGGCTTTTTTAATACAAAAAATAAGCCAGACAGAAAATTCTTCTTCCCCCCTCTGGTGATTTTTCTCAACCACTTGTGCTTTCACTGTGCTGCTGGAGTAGCTGGGAGACAATTGGAGGTTATTTTTAGACTGACTCACTCTGTAAAGCTGACATTTGTAGGTTAGGCATACCAGTTGCCGACTGCTCCTTCTTCTGCATCTTCCTTAAATATTCCCCTTCTAAACAGTCGGACAACCCCCTTCCTCCTTCCCCAGTCTTTCCCCCTAAGTTTCAAAGCACTAAACCCACGTTCTGTCTGTCAAAATTTTCTGTCTAGCTGAGTTAAAAGTGTCGTTTAAGAGGCACAGGCAGCTCATGTCCTCTCAGGCAGCTGGAAAAACCCAACGCGACACAGTGCTTCTGCATCTCAAATCTGCTCCTATTGGAGCACCATGCGCTCAGCATCCCTCTAAAGTACAGAGGAGAACCAGCACCCGGGGCCATGCTACAGGGTCAGATTCACATTCCAAGGGTCCCCGTAAGGTGCACATCAGCACATCCTCTCTGTTTGCAATCCTCTCTGAGAAAATGGGCACCAAGAGGAATTTGGCTGCCCGCAGCCCATGTGCCCCAGAGCAGGGGATGCCCAGGAGCACCATGAGACGTGGCCTGCATTTCCAGGGCTTGCCTCTTGACATCCTTGTCCACTGAAGATGGAGAAAATGAGCTATGTTCAAAAGTAAAATTGCTGGTGAGTCCTGTGTCTGGGGAATTATTTGAATGTGGGCATGCAAGTATTCCTGGTGAGAGCCGTTGTAAAAGAGGAAGGAACATATGGCATCCCACAGGCAGCATCCCATGGGAGCTGGGGTGCAAACCCCTGGGATGCATTTGGCCACTGGTTCAGGGAGCTGGAGATGTCCTGGTACCTTTTAGAGATAAAAGGTACTCTGCACTACAGTCATTCACTAGTCTTAAGCCTTAGCATTTAGCAGCATGGCAAATTTAAATCACTGAGATTTCAGCCCTGAACTCTTTCAATCTGCTGGAGTTTAGAGAAAAAAAAAAAAAGAGTTTCGAAGCCCAAGGAGGAAAGATGGTTGGTAAAATCAGAATTCAATGAGAGAAGAGATTATGAAGCTGCCATTAATTTACTCTATATTATAATCTCAAATCCTTCTAATATATTTGGCATGCAGCAGTACAAACATTATTTTCCACTTAAATTAAGGCTGCACAGAAATCCTTTTTCCAGTAAACCTCTTTCTTTTCCTGATGTTTTTTGTTTTTTAATGAATATCTTCATGCAAATTGCAGATTAAATAAATCCAGGCATATAATCTTTTGGGAAAAAATCCATTTTTTTTCAGCAGAGCCCACATGTGGGCCTCATGCCAGGTAAACTCTAGTGCGCAGTCTAGTGAAATCCACCCTCAGCCACCCTGTGAAGTCTGAGCTCTGCTGTTCCGCTCAGTGCAATGCTCCTACTGGGTTTTATAAGCATAGAGGTGACCATGAACCTGCATAATGCTGATGCCAAGTTACCAGGACCATATCACCCTTTTCTGCCTTGATGATGCATGTTCCCACCATGGTCCATTCAGGACAGCCCCAAAATCTACTTCCAAAGAGCTGAGTGGGGGGAGACAAAAACACATTGCTGCTGGGTCTGCACCTCCTTCCACATAACCCATCTACACAAGGTGGCTGGGAAACACTTGGTTGATCCATTAAACCAGCACCACCCATATGTAACACAGAACTGAATTGCTTTACCAGAAACAAGTGCTATTCTTATCTCATTAAAGAGGGAAGTTGGAGCATGTCTGGGAGACTGGAACAGTTTAGGCATCATTGAGGTTTAAGTAGTCTTCAGAGGGAGGCATGGCTGAGTGGGGTGACCAAATAGAAGAACAGACAACAACATAAAGGAAACCAAAAAACCCCCAGTAGATGCTTATTTTCTTAGCTCTGTACCTTCTCCTGGAATGAGGTCAAGTGAAAATGTTATTAGACTTCTCTGTTTCAACAAGCTTTCAAAAGCCCCAACGATGTAATGCTCTAGGTTGATGTAGGAGAGTGCACTGAGGGAAGCAGTGCATCACCCAACTCGGTCAGTGTGTCTGGGTTCACGCTTGTGGAAGGCCCAAGTTGTTGTAGCTCTACCATTTTGGAAATATTCTATCTCAGGAAGCAGCGCTGTGCTGAAGTCTGGGAACATCTCCTGCTCTTGTGTGCGCTGGAGAGGAAACCTGAGCCCAGCAGTGGGAGATGTGCTGTCTCTGTTCATTTCTCCAGCAGTAAGCAGGATTGTGCCTAAATTTAATAAATGTACACCTGTTATTTTATTTCCCAGAAGTGTTCTCTGTGATGTTACAGACCACATGAGAGCACAAAAGCTTCCTCTCCCTACAATAGCAAAATAATATCATGAAGGTCATGTTGGTAGGGTCCCTCTCACTCATCACTACCTCCAGTTGCGCAGAAACAAACCTCCTGAAAATTCAGATCCTAAAAGCAGCTAAATGAAAATCAAAAGCAGAAATTAAGAAGGAAGGAAATGTGTTAACTAGTTAATTAACTGATTGATGTTACTTTGTTGTTTCTTACTCCACAGTCAGCGTCAGTTCAGTGAAATGTGCTTTCAAGAGAAATGATGCTAATTAAGTACATGACAGAGTAGCCCAGGTAATAATTAGCAAGGGATAAAGTGACCATTGGCTGGGAATTTTTTTGTCAGGCCTGCAGCTAATTAATATATTTATTTGTCTTCCCAAACCTTGGGCTACCTAAAAAGATCTTCACTAAATGCAAAGTCCAGATCCCCCCTGGCTTAAAAAGCAGCAGAAATCCAAGATACAACCAGCATTCATTTTCTATTATGCAAATATAACTTCACAGTATGACACATCTGTAAAGCTTCATTTGGTTCCCCCCCTGGCACAGTAAGCATCTGCAGCTTTAATGTCTTTGATATACAGTTTTTGATTAGATTAAAGATGATATTTATAGTAATTTCAGTAATGTCATTAGCTGTCACTGGAGTATCCTCCAACATTTTGTTTCCTCCATATGTTTTGCAGAAGGGATAATGAAATTTGACTGTCCTGCAGCTTGGGTATAATAGCCTTGTTTGGGAGCAGGGTTACATGGGATCAGGAACTACTCTTCAAGTGAAAACAGTGGCAATCTGTGGGCTCCGTAAACTGTGCATGACAGGCTTGCCCTCTGCGCCACCACCATGTCCTTCCTTCTTCATCCCTCCACAGACAAGCTCCTCTTCCCTGTTGGTTGGCTGAAAATGAGTTGCTTGTCTGTGGGCTCAGGTCAGGAGGGACGGATGGAAGGACAGACACATGGCAGAGTAAAACAGAGAGTGACTACAGATCACCATTATATTTAGCAGAGAGGAAAATCCTGGGGAATATGATGACAAGCAATAAATACCTTCATTCTAACAGTTTAAACAAAGGTGGGGAATTATTTATAGTAGGACAGAGAGTGTTGGCCAAAGGTCAAGGAAAGGAAAACTTTGTTTAGACCTTTTCTGGGAGTGGGAAGTAACTGGCATGTAGCACAGTGAGGAACACAAGACGAGAGAGGCCAAGGCACTTGTCTGTGGCCATGCAAGAGGAGTAAGACCATGGGTTGGGGTTACGTGGCGACAGTTCTGAGAGCGGGAGAGGGAAGTTGGGCACACAACCAAGAGATTTTCTCTTCCTTTTCTGATCCTGAATCTCATTCTGCAGAGCACAGATGCAACTCTCCAACGACAGTCCCCCGTGACTCTGCGTAATTATTTGTGGGACCATAAACACTTCAATTTTGGGATTGTTCTTGCTTCACTCTCTCAAAGTCTCAAATATACCACGTTTCTTGAAAGAGTAAGTGTAGCACTGGCATTTATGGTGGGCAGTGGGCACACTGGAGTTAGATTATTATTGCAGAATTCAACATATAAATATTAGCTCACCAAGAGCTAATAAGTAAAGAAGATTGATTGACTTTGCATTAATCTTTCAGATTAATTTTGCAGAAAAAAATATATAAAAAACTCCACAAATATAGCCCAAGAGCATTTAGAGGGAGAAAAAAAAATCCCACGAAAAATGTATAGATAAGTTGGAGTATTGCACTTAGCAGTGCATTCTGAACTTGTGCATGCTGAAGATCTGACCCACTGTAACGTGGCTTGTAGTGGTTTTGATTTTAGACCCTCCTTGGTAACCAGGTTGTAACCGAGGAAGTGGTTATCTTCCCAGTATTCCATACGATTTTCTACGTAAACCAGGGTATAAATAAGAAGGGGGAGAAGCCTCTTGCTCTCTTTCCTTTCCATGGGTCCAGCCCCAATGGGGAGGGCTGTGGTGAAAGTCAGGGATAGAGCTCTCACTAGTCTCTGGAGCATCCCTGCTGGGAGCAGATGGGGAACACACAGCCCAGTGGCCTTCCCTGGTGGGGCTAGAGATGATGGAGGCATCAGACTGACAGTGGATCAGTGATCTGGGCATGGCCTCCTGAGTCTTCCCAGGGCGACGCCACCTTGATCAGTTTAGCATCAAAAAAAGAGAGACATTATAATTCAGAACTTGCTGTGCCCCACAGTTTAAGGTTTTTTAAGTTTTCTCCCTAACATGAACTGATGAAATTTGTGCTAGTTTAAACAGGCATGGCATGAGCACATCATGAGGGGATATCAACCACCGTGGTGGATCCAAACCTTGTATTCAGCTGGTGTGTTGCTCTGAGCTAAGAGCAATTCTGTGGTCATAATAATTTTGTTTTTGTCCTTTTTACCCGAAGAGGAGAAGCTTGCCAGGGGACTGTAACACAGGTTCTTCAAGTCAATTGACTTTCTCTGGCTTCATACTTAAGCTTAAGCTGAAAGCAAATGATCGTCTGATCAGTCTAATCACAGCTAGTAAGTCCTTTCAAGCAGCAGTTCCCTTGGGAACAGCATATATTTTGCAATCAAACTGTATTTCACCATTAGATCTCTATACAAAGGTAAATAGGGCAACCAGCCTTTTTATTTTTTTTCCAAATGCATTTTGCATTTATGACAATGAAAATGTCATTTGAAAATGCAAAATTGAAATCTTGCTTGGAAACTGTCAAATACAGTTGTTTGCAATTCTGAAAATTAATCCTTCCTTCCAAATTCTGGTTCAAAAGATATGCAAATCATGCTTACATATTTTTGTATGTAGCCATAGACATATGAAATATATTCATATTAGTATATTTGAAGATACATTCATATTTTGCATATAGCCATTACATTGTGAATATTTTCATTTATCACCGGAGCCAATTTGGAGGAACTACAGTAATCCATCTATTTATCTGAGATGTGTGCATACATCTGTAGCTCTGTCTCCTTTGCTGTTGGCTTCCTCCTTGCACTTATTCTTTTAAACTTCCCAAACACTTTCTACTCCTTCTTTTATTCATTTTTACCACTGAAAATCCCATTCATTCAGGTCTGGTTTACCCTAGTTCAGAAGTTCATTTCACTGTCTCCCTCACCTCTACCCCAAGCAAGCCCCCTCCTGCAGTGGGCTCTGCCTGGGCAGTGCAGGGCTCAGCCCCGGGTGGGCACAACACAGCTCAGAAGATGTGCCCTCCTCTGATCAGCCCATGACTACCCCACATCCTTCTGCATTCCCACCACACAGGCATACCATGAGCTCCTCACACTGAACATTAGAGGTTTGAAAGGAGAAACGTTGATTGTTTTCAGATCCTTCTCCGTTCTGATTAACGTCTCATATGGAAGAAGTTTATGTAAAGCTGATGTTCACAGGCTCTGCATTATGCAATATCATTCTCTGCTAAATAATTCTTGTCAACACCTATAGTCTGTTTCTTTGTTGGACTCTTAGTGAAAATTGCTGGAACTCATGTTTTAATGTTCCCTCTTCCATTATTTATAATATCCTGACTTACAAGTGACAACCAACCAAAACAGTTCTTGGTAAATCTTTTAATTTTCTATATATTTTAAGCATGGATTTTTCTCTTTTTAAAGCAGAGGATGCTTAGCCTAACAATCTCGGAGTGTAATTAAAACACAAAATAAGAAAATTTTATATCTGTCATCCAGATGTTCTGAAGATTTCCTGTAAGGTAAAAGAGATGTAATCTGTTTCTGAAGTCCTCGCAGCTTTCTGCAAATTTCACCCTCTCAAGCTGCCAGAATTTACTGTCTGATGAATATTTTTCGGAAGAATAAGGAGATGATCCTTTTAACCTCCTCTGTTACAGCCAACCGAGGTTATGAGCCAGTGTCCAAGCTATATGAGATGTTCCCATATGCACAAGCTTTGTCTACTATCAGCCACCCTCACCTTCTTGCCCTTCATCACAATTCTCATTAGCTTGTGTCATGTACTGATTTATGACAACCTCTTTGGCAAGGATAACCCACACCTCTCCACCCTGTTGGGCAGCCTGCGGTGCCTGAGGAACACCCAGACTGAACTCCCTGGCAGAGCCCTGTCACCTGCCATCAACTTCTGTCTCTGAGATCAGATTGTGCCTCCTTCATAGACCTTTGAGCAGCAGGGCAGCACTGGCTGCCTGCCCTCAATTTTCTCAGCAGACTCACTAGAGTGCCACAGTTTCAGGGTTACCCTTTATTCCATCCCAACAGGGTAAACCAAGCCTTTTAGGCAGAATCAGTTGCTTATGCCAGTGCAGGTCTGATGCTTCCAACCAGCCTGCTCACTGAAGAATCATAGAATCATTGAGGCAATGGTTTGGGTTGGACCTTAAAGATCATCTAGTTCCAAACCCCTTGCCAAGGACAAGGACACCTTTCATGGACAGGGATACCTTCCACTAGACCAGGTTGCCCAGAGTCCCATCCAATCTGGCCTCAAACACTTCCAGGAATGGGACATCCACTGGTTCTCTGGGCAACCTGTTCCATTGCCTCACCACTCCCACAGAGTAGCAGAGGACTTTTACAACCTGTGAATCATACCAAGAAAACGTGCCATGGCCAGTCTCAGCCCCAGCTTGTGCATACTCCTGTTGTCTCTAGCAGAGCTGCTCAGGAACCATGATTTTACCATTCATGAATTTGCAGCACGGGCGGAATGAGCAACTCTGAGCCCTAGCAGAGAGAGCCACATCCTGCAGTGTCCCAGGAAATACAAAACCCCTCCAAAATAAATTGCAGAACTGTCAAGACATCATGTTGTGGTGTGTTTAATTTCCTTTTTGTTTTTACTCACACAGAAAAGGGTATTTGTGTATGAAAACACCAGCACAAACCCCATCAAAATGACACGAGATGGAATTGAATGGAGAATGGAAGATTTCAATATTTTCTCATCTGGTAACATTACCCCACAAAATATTTTGCTGAAACTACATTTTGCCACAGAACTATTTGATCTAATGGGTATTTTGTATGTTTTTCCCCAGCTGTTACTTTAGTTTTGCTTCTTTATCTGAGTCCCGAAGAGCATGTATGTGTTTGTGATTGTAATAATTTTGGTATGAGCTCCTCATCTGCATGATGCGGCTGGCAAATGAGCAACTCAGTTTGCACCTCCTGGTCTACACACGATGCCGCTGTGACAGGACTGCCAGGATGTGCTCAGTGCCGGTGGTTCAGAGGGTGCTGATTGAATCCCCCGCCTCCAAGCCCCGTTTCAGAACATCTCCTCCAAATCCCCCGCTCTGCAAAAGCTCGGCTTCCCTGGTAATCTTCCGATCGTCCAAAATCACACTGCAGGGGGAGGGGAGTGGGGGCTGTGTTGCAGCAAACCGCTTGTGCCTGTGCAGGCTTTGCCTAATTCCGGAGACAACCTCTTTGCTTGGGCATCCTCACCTGCAAATTGAGGAATAACAACACACTACAGAGGGGCAGTAGGCTAAGGATTAACTGCAATGCCACTTTGAAGTGCTATATACATGCCAGATATTGTAATCATCCTAAACGTGAGGCTGGGATAATCCATGTATTTTGGCAGCCCCGGAATCCTATTTTATTTCATCTGTTTTAATTAATAAATTTAATTTCACATTATTAGGGAAAACAAGGATAAAAAAATGGAGCCTGCATATGCTTTATTACAAATTATTGTTATCAGCTGCCCTGCAGGACTCCAGTCAGCACTAAATATGAACAATGGTTAAATTACAGGGGTCAGGGAATGAGCACAATCAAAATGCAAACACTTTTCTTCCACGCAAGACGGGTAGGAAAAAAAGAGGAAGAATCCTTGGAACCTCCTTGGAGCCACTAGGACTGCATAGAAGCATACCAAGTAAACTGTAAAACTGATTACTGGGCTCAAAAAGGCTAACATGCAATTTGTGTTCTTTTTATGTAGATTAAATGCATTCACTGCAGCTCATAGAGCTTAGATACTCAGCAGGGATTCAGAGGGCTGGATATCAGTCAACCACAGCCAGCCACTAAACCACAGGGCAAAATCTTCTATTGTACATTAGAATAGTCACTTAATCTGTCTTAATGGGTGAATACCCCATGGGACAAATGTATATTAAAATCAGAAAGTTAGTTGTAATGTTTGAGGAATGTGATAATTTTTTTTTTTGAGATAACACTGTAAAACATTATTAATGAGTCTGAAATCTTCTTGAACACTTTATGTTTAGTCCTTGAAAATGCAGCCCAGGTCTATGGATTGGGAGGAAACCCAAAGGCATGAGACACTCACCATGAGGCAGTGCCTGGAATAAACCAGGGAGGAATCAAGCAGGATTTCCTTTGGCTAGCTGAAGGAAATGCTGTCTGATGGGTTTCTCTTGAGAACATAAAACATGCCAAACACAAAAAGCTGTGGACACAGATACCAGAATATAGGTGCTGTTAACAATGGCAGAGCCAACTATCAGGAAAATTACCCAAACAGAGGTAATTTTTTAATTTTCTTATTTGGCAGGGTCTACTGCAAGGCCATTCCCCATCTGCAGCAGGGCAGAGAAAGCCCAAACTTTTGCCTGCCTTCTTTCAAGGACTCAGAGTTATTGGAAAAAGGGCAAAATGACTCTAGCCCATAAGTTGGCAGGACTGATCTGGAAGGCTTTAAACTAGGTCTGAAGGGGGAAGGGATTGAAACCAGGCTC
>VZRE01011063.1:130588-146380 GCA_013396775.1 Cephalopterus ornatus | reverse complement strand
CATGGTCGGTAGGCAGATCCTCCACAGGTCAGCTGCTGAAATTCTTCAGAGAACTTTTGACAGTCAATTTGGATCAACAGCCTACAGGAATAGTGCATTTCTGAAAGCCATACTCACTTTATACCCCAGTGCAAATGGCTAATGTTCAGATATGTCAAACAGCTCAGGATTAAGTGTACTAGAAAGTATGAATTTAATTTCCTCTGTTTAAGAATTAGAAGAGAAGCTTGTTTTTAAATTTCACAGTTGCAGAATAGTAATTTCATTTGACTTTAGGATTGTTTTCTGTAAGATGGGGTGGTTGGTACCATGTACAGCATTAATTCAACAACACACTTAAACACACAGAGTTCTAAGCAAGCAAGTAGCCCTAATGAAATAAAGAAATTAATATTGCACCATCCTTCAGCAGTCAAGACCTGAAAGTCTGAAAAATCATTTCTATTTTTATCTCCACAGAAAAAGCAATAGAAAAACATCTATTTAAAAAAAAAAAATATTCGTGCAGTAGCTAATGACTTGACTTTGGACTGTGGCATTATCTTGATAAACTTTCCTTCCAAGGTACTGCTTAGTTTCCTCCAAACCAGGGAGAAAGCAAGCAAGTGAGAAAGATTGACATGGGGTTGTGTTTGAGGCCAAATTACCCAGAGGCAGAAAGTGGTGGGCAGCCTTCCTTGCGACCCTGTTCCAACGACATAGTATGCCTTTTGATTATAGAAAAACTGCTTTCAAAGGCATCATAGCAACTCCTGAAGGACACTCTGACTTTCAAAATGGGACAGAGAGTTACTGTTTAACACTGAAATACTGTTTATTAGATAAACATTACATTTAAGTAGCAAAAAAACACATGAAACCATTGCAAAAGTTAATGTACTTTCTTTGCTTCAGCTTTGTTCTTCATGTTATTTTTCTTGAAGAAAGAGTTTAATATTGGAGCAAAGGTCCAAAAATTACCAGTAATATAAACTGAAATTTACTTGTTCAGTAATACTGTGTGTTCTCCATGCTGTTCCATCACTAGTTTCAGTGTTTGCTCCTGAATAATTGCTTTCTTTTTCACAACTCAAGGATCTTCCCTTTGGTGCAGGAAAAAAGTAAAAACTTCTGTGTGTGTGACATCAGTCTGCTGCCACAGCAATGCGTGTAGTCTTACATGCAACCTTTCAGTCTAAATTCTGCTCTTAATTACACTTGATTCATGCTGTTGGCTTGCATATTTTTGAAGAAATTTAAGAGAGGAGATCATTTGCAAGACTTAGTACAGCTCTGCTCCCATGCTAATCTTACTTCACTGGTTTCAACCAAGTTGCTCCTGATTTATATTAGTTTACCAGAGATCAGGTTCAAGCATGAAAATGATCAGGAAGTTATAGGCCTTTATTCAAAACAAAAATATTTTTTCTCATTAATCAGGAAAGGCTATGGAAAAAGTAAGTAAGTGACTTTACATTTGGCTGATATGTGGGAACATTTGCTCAAGTACTAAATCCCCCTTTAAAGAAAAATAACATGTGCTAAAGCTTTAAAAGGAGTCCAAATAGAGGATTAATTGAGGAGATTGATTTCAGTTCTCCCCACCCTAATTTAATAGGCTTTTTCCCCAACTGGGTTTTGGGGATTTCAGTCTTTTAGACCACTTATTCTTAAAGCAGTAAGGAAGAAATCTGGAAATTGATTTATTGTGATGATTTTCCATTGTACTCAATGGACATTCTGTACTGCCTTTTTTTTTTTTTTTTGCCTACTTTCTAGCTAATATGAACCTGTTAAAGTTTATACTTTGTATCTACTAGTACCATATATCTTCCTTCAACATTGAGCACAAAAGGGCTGGAGCCTGTATTAAAAAAAAAAAAAAGAAGAACATTTACTGATGGTATTTTATTAAAACATATAGCTGTTATTTTCAGGTTGCTTGGGACTGTGAACTTATTGATACACTAATGTGCTTTAGAACTGCTGTGTGTTAGCTGAGGAGCATAGAGTTTGGTCAAGCCTGAGAACTAAAAATCTCCTATAACAAATACAGCATTTGACCAAAGACCAAATCCCAGTTTGGTTTTGGGTCATAAAGGTGCAAGCCTCTCATCAATCAAGTTCTTTTCTGAACTGATCCAGTTCCAGGACATTAACTGAGGACAGAGAGGAAATAACTCCTTTTGACAGAGGATGCCCTTGTAACTGCAGCACCATGACACACTGACAAAGACAGCTGTGTCCCATGCTGCAGGAGCCAGGGCTCAGGGCAGCTCTGCCCAGGGAGCTACACCGACTCGTGGTCATATTACAGGTGAGGACATGCTCTGGAGGCAGCTATTTCTCCACATTGCTCTAACCTCCTGCTCTTTAAAGCTCCGGCACAGATCAGTCTCCCCTGCCCTTACTGAAGCTCTGCTAGTGGATTTGGTCCTGCTCCACATACACGGGTGTAACTCTGAGCACAGTCAGACACGCCAGGCCAGACCCTTGGCTGCATTCTCAGACCACACACCAGCAGGTTTAGCCTTACCTTGGCTAGTAACACCTCAAGCTGGTCAGAAACCAGAAGGGGAATGCTTCTGGATTTTTAACAGCATAGTTTTTAATTGCAAAAATGTTCTTCCAGATTTATTTAAGCCACAGGGGATCAAAATGGCAGAAAGGGGACCAGCTCCCCAGAAGAGTATTCAAGACCACGTTGGATAGGGCTTTGAGCAATCCAGTCTAGTGGACGGTGCCCCTGACCATAGCAGAGGACGTTGGAACTAGATGATCTTTAAGGTCCTTTCCAACCCAAACCATTCTATGATTCTATGAAGAGTACCTCAAACATGCCCCTTTCTCTCCAGGAACAGATATGCCCATACCATGGCCAGAAACTGCCAATTCTGTGATTCAAAGCATGTGATCTGGCCCCTGTACTACATTTCCTGTCAAAGCTGCACCTAGAATTTATGAAACTTGGTGATCTTTTTTCCCCCTGTTCTGTTTTAGATCAGGCTGAGAATTCATCTGAGCATTCAGAGATTTTTAATACCATCTTTTTCTGGCTAAGCAGTTGTAAAGTTTTATTATTTTCCTACACTGCAGGCTTTCCAAAATGTACTGCTTTCTTAAATGTAGGAAGAAGGAGAGAAAATGGGTAATTATATCTCCTATCCCTTCTTATCAAAGCTGTGTGTTGGAAGAGAGGGTGAAATTGAGAAAAAATGAGAATAGAATTTATTGTAGACATTTCTCAGCTGAATGTCTTCCAACTAAGCTTCCTCTCCCAAACCTTGTGATTTCAAAGACTGTGTAAGATACACCTTATATGCATGGATTTAAATGTGGGGTTTTTTGCAATGCAAGAAAATAATGTTTCCAGTCTAACTTAAATACCAAGGGAAAAAAGTATGTTCAGTGATATCTCCCAGAACTACAGCTGCATTGTGATTGTGTAGAGATTTTAAAATGCCTGGCCTGTCTATAGAAACCAGCTCTGAAAAAAAACCCCAAACCTATTCCTACAGAAACCTGAAGGAAAGCACAATTAATGGATGTTCTCACTCTCCAAACACTATAGCATGTGCTCCTTTCCCCAGGACATATATACGAGTGATCTCAAAGGGGTGTTTGCCTGTCACATTACACCCTGGAGCTTTGAGTCAATATTTGCCTACTCCTGTCAACCTCAAGCACTTAAAAGTCATGACTCCTACCCTAGGCTAGTGTGTGATGAGCTCCCAAATACTTAGATGCTTTTTTCTGACTATTTCATTTTGCATTAGAAACTTGAGATCATATTTTTAGGTCATATCTTTCCTTCCCAGATATCCATACAGTATTTACAGTACCGTCAGATCCAAAATATTGAGAATATTGAGAAGTACTTTTGGAAGTTCTTTACAAGAGTCCCACTTGAGAGCCACACCTGCGGTAAGCTCACTGTGGCTTTGTTTGGACATTATGTCTCCCTCATTTCCATGCAAATTCAGAGATGTTCATCTCCACATCTATGACTTAACTTTGCAAGCAGATCAACCCAGAAACCAAAAATAAGCACACATTCTCCAGCTATAGATCAGTTCAGCCTCCAGACTCACATCTGTTTCTTGACCTAGCATCACCCCTGCTCCTTTTGCAGCACTGGAGGCTCCACATCCCATGGGTCAGTCTAAGGAGGGTTCAGCCCTTTCCCATCCTCCTTGAGGATGCCTGAAGAGGGAGATGCCCTCTTCTGAGACAGCAAGATGAGAAGAGGAGGGAGTGGGCAGCAAGCCCACAGTCCTTCTGAACTCTTGGGTCGTTTCATGACACCTTCTTCTTCTCTCCTGTGGGGTTAATTTTGGGTCCTCCCTCTTCCACATTCCTACATGAAATGTTTCCTGCTCATGCACAAATGAGAAGGAGACCTCTGGGTTGCCCCCAGAAGCCCTACTGTCTTTCCTGTGGCTGCTGGGGACAAAGCAGAGGAGCTACTAGGACTGCAACCTGTTACCCTCCCTGGGACCTCAGTGTTTGTTGAACATGCTCATAATACCAAGTCCTAAAATGAGACAGCACTATTACTTCCCACCTCTCCCAGACAGCCCCACTCAGGCTGGTCATATTCAACCACTCTAGCAAGAGAGATGAAATGTTGTGTCTGTAGCTGCTTTCCAGTGACTTCTTTTATTTCTTCAACTAGAAATTCCCTGGCACTCCCTTTCATCAAATATCCCATTTATCACTGTTTCTCATTACTTTTAGTGACCAAGCTGTACGTAAACATGCAGCTATCAGTTACACTCACAGTTCAACACTCAAGTAGGAAAACTGTTTAATCACTCACTCACCCAAGAGGAAAGGTTCAAGTTTAGCCTCAGTTTTTGAGGCAGATTTTTGTAGTTCTTAGTCTAAAATGTTGTTATACTACTTTGTTAAACCACCTATCGGAGTTACCCAAGCACCAGTGAGAAAATGAAGAAATTCTAATGAAAACCAATGGGGTTTTGCCCATTCATTTAGTCATAAAGCATGCATCAAATTCCTTGAATGAAAACTGTACAGGATGACACAGGTGTTATGAGTTAAGACAAACCTGAGGGTTCATATGAAAGATCATGTACATCATGGAAATTCAGTTTTGAGGTGAATATGGGCTTTGGATTTGAATTCAGTGTGGGATAGACTTTTCACATTTTCCAGTGCACCCTGCTTCTTCATGTTAATTTTATGGTGATCTACTGGCTTTCTGAAACTACAGCATTTCATAGGTAAGAAAGAAGAATGAAGCACAGTGAATACTTCCACACAACAGTATCTTTAAAACAAGGTCCAGCCTACCAAGTAAGACTGAAGAGCAATGAGCTGGGGAAAAGTGTTGTTGCATCCCAAATCCCTATACTACAGTATCAGGAAAGTTATGAAAAACACGTAGGCAGGGGAGGTTCCCGTAAGATTTAGAGAAAAGAATATGGAAATCATACACGAAATCAGGTTGAAACACTCAACAGAGTCAGGAAACCTAGCAATCTAGAGGCATCTGCCTGAAAAACGGCAGGGAGAGAAAGTGGTGAAACAGGTTTTCTATGAAATACAAGTAACACTTACGAAGTTTGCTACTGATGAATCCAGTAGCAATAGGAGAAGATAGGATGGTGATGAGAAACTGAATAGGCTCTGGTTATTCTTTTTATGCTGGAGGTTATTCTTTAGATACTTTCTTCAATCACTTGGGACTGGATTAGCAGCCTTACATCTTTCATTATTATTGTACTTGTCAAAGAAATTGTACTTAAGTTATTTACATCTTTTAATCTCTGGAACTCCTTTTTAAAGGACCCTTCTTGGGATGACTTGGATCTTGCATGTGGCACATGAAGACCTGCAAGCATCTCATAGATTCAGAGGAAGAGTCGTGGAAAGCAGAGCTCTCCACCACACTGATGTATAACAGGGAATCAGTCAAAGGAATCAAGTGAAATGCAACATCTCCAACAATATCCACAATAGGAATAATTTTGATAATTGTGTCAAGATTTATCTCATTGTTTGACCTTTCCCACCTTGAATGTATTTACTAGCACACTGTCTCACCCTCCACCACACCTTCTGCTAGCCTGGTGCATCAAAGAAGTATAATTTTGCACACTGATAGAAACTCAGCATCTCAAAGGTACAAGATCAACTTTTTCCATTTGAATTGGAAGGGGAGGCAGGTAAAGAAAGCAATGTCAGCAAATTTCTAGCAGTGAGGAGAGAGCATAGGCTCTACTAGATTCTGTTTTCCAGGCACAATTCTGCTTTCAAGGTAACACAGCCACTTCCCACTGACCTCAGCAGAAGTCATGGGTGAGTTTGTCCTCTTGATATTTTTGTGAATCAAGAAGAGAGAAACTGGTTGTTCCGGATTTCCAAGTCCAACGAATGAAACAAAAACACCCATTACTTCATATACATTTTGTACATACTCATATATTACACTGCACCTTGTATTTCACTTTTGTTTGTGAAACAAAACAAAAAAAAGGAGCATGTTTCTCTTCCATTCCATTTCTGTGAACAATAAATCAGGCTCCAGAGAGTTCATAAATTTTGCTTGTAGGAGTCAGATTGATAAAAACCATCTTTTGTAGATACAGTGCTGCACCCTTCATTTTTAAATGCTCTCTTCCTGGAACGGAAACAAGTACCCTGGCCCCCAACAAGGGAATAAGGGAGGGAAAAGCTCTTCACTGCTGCTGTCAAATCTGTATCACCATCCAGGAACCCTGTCTTGTTTCTCCAGTATGGTTTTCAAGTCATTCCTCTGCAAGGTAGGAGATATTAATTTTAGCCCTTAAGCTGTGACTGGAAGAGTAACACGGTAGCAAAGCCTCAGGTTAGTGTTCTGGTGACCAGACTGATGTACGAAAGATGGGAATCATGCTCTCCGCCATCAGCTAAGTGAACCTGAGCCTGAACTTCTTCCAATGGGCATGCATTCCCTTGATTTTCCAAGACAGGACCACCTTTTAGGAAGTACCAATGTAGGTACAAATTTTCAAAAGAGACAGCTCTCCTCACTATCTTGGTATTGTCTGCAGTGCCTTTGACCAAGTCTTAACTTCAAAACTATATACATTAGTAAAGAAAATGCTTTCACTTAATGAATGCCATTTCTTCTCTCTTTTTCCCCTTTTAAAATCTGTTTTCATTTTGCGTGTGTGTTAGCTGCATTTGATAAATCATGAGCTAGGGGCCAGTGAGATTTTGCCATGGTTTGATATATATTTGACAAGTACTGACTAATCCTGACAAATTTCCCACTGATTGCATTTCAAGATAGATTTTGCCACTGGATCAAAGAATAGAGGCTTTGTAAGATACCTTTGTGGGTGACCAAATTTCTTAAATTAGTACAATGAGAAGAATGAAAGTGATATACTGAAAGATTTTTACGAAAGGTTGTGATTCTGTATTTTTTGTACCCAGTTTTAAGCACATTAGGTGAGGTGCTTTCCTTTGATGCAATTGAACAATGTACAGCATAAAATCATTCTGTACTACAGAGAATCTCAAAACAATTGTTTGCGTTCAAACTCAGAGAGGGAAAATTTAGGTAGATATATGGAAGAACTTCTTTACAGTGAGGATGGTGAGGCACTGGCACAGGTTGCCCAGAGAAGCTGTGGATGTTCCATCCCTGTAAGTGTTCAAGGCCAGATTGGATGGGGCATTGAGCAACCTGGTCTACTGGAGGGGGGTGGAACTAGATACCTTCGGCATCCCTTTCAACCAAAACCATTCTATGATTCTACAATCTGAACACTAAAGTGAGTCCTGAGACTCTTTCTTCTCAATTAGCATAAGCTGACCAAGTAATTCAGTGTGAGTTTGACAAATCCTGTTTTGCTGACTCTTGTTTTGACTTTCTGGAGTTTCCATTATATCATGTTTAACTCCATAAAATGAAAGCAAAGAAATATAAGGCCTATTTAACTGATAAATCATGTGGCTTGACATATTTTCACGTCAGCCTTGACAGATAGATAGGCAGAGTCTGAGAAAATGACAGGTCCAAATGAATAATCATGCCTTTTTATATCCAGTACCTTAGCTTACTTAATTGTTGACACCTCAGAGAAGCAACTAATATACAATAAACCTTACAGAGTGGAGAATGAAAAGTACGAAAATTGGGCAACACTCCCCTCTGACTAGGTCTAGGGAGAGACGTAGTGCTACAGGGCTATAGCAAATTGTCACGTGACACTGCATGGAAGAAAAGAAACCCAAAACACAGATGAGTGCTTAATTATCAACTGTTCAGGTAGTATCACTACTGAAGAGACTTGATATTTCAATCTGGCAAAAACTGCAGGGAAAAAAATGAACAAGCATTCAAATTCTGTAAACATTCCTGATTTTCAGAAATGCTGCCCACTCATTATCCCCTTTCCCTTCTGTTGGATTTCTGGCTCTTAAGCATCTCCAAAGAGCATCCTTTGATTTATTTATTTGCAACTTTTATGTTTCCATGAACTCCCATGTTACCAAGTTTTGGAACTCAAATGTTTTCTGAAAATGCATTTCAAAGTAATTTCAGACTGCTTAAGGAAGCAGAATCTTAAATTTGTCAATATAGACACTAGCAGCATAGTGTCTTCGGCCAATATGATAATAGAAACAATGTAATGCTGCCTAATACATGGCAATACCGATAATTTGAATAATGAACATCAAATACTGAAAACAAGAATTTAAAACAAAGAAAGAAAATTTATTGCATTCTTTCAGTACTGTAAATCTGAGGGGGTTTTTTATTTTGTTTGGGGTCTGTTTTTTCACATTTATTTTCTGAAGTTACTTTCGACAAATGTTGAAAATAACTAATTTGTTGATACTTAATATAAAGACACAATAAAATGCATTTTGTCTAGCAGAGAAGAGAGGGAAAATAAATACTTTTGATGACATTACCATTTCTGCCTCACTGCAGAGGTCTAGCTAAAATGCTCTTTAAATTTGATTGAATTCTGTTTATCCTTTTCATTTTTCAAACCAATGGCTATTGAGGCAATGTGCATTTATCCATGTGCATGTATGTTACCTGCAAACTTTGCATTTATGGCTTCTGAACTGGTTGTTACAATGCATGTTGCTGAGGAAAAAAGACATTAAAAACTATGGAACAACTCATATCTAAATCATAGTCCTAACCATAACTGAAAGCATATTCCCAGTACATGAATTTGAAATCTACCAAATATTTGTGATCTGTGTATTACTGCACTCATCAGCATCAAAACAATGTCATGTGAGGTTATTATCTGCAACTAATAGCTACATTCAGCTACATAGCTTGAATAATTATTACTCCTAAAGAACAGTTCATCCTTGGTGTTAAAAAATCCCCTAACTTTATCAATCCTTCAGAGATATTTCTTTTTTAATTTGAAAAAGAAACATGATTTGCTCCATTAGTGACCTTCCACTTTACTTCTTCAGGTGGAAGAAAATTTAATTCTTTTCACTTTTAGCATGATAGTAAAAAAATGCTGAATACTTGAAGAAAGTACTTACATATGCTGGGGACTGCTGTCAAGATCAGACGTCATTTTTACCTGAGTCCAACTGACTGAGAAGTTATTTCATTAACAGTGTTTATGATTAAGACTAATGTTGATGTTTTTATTGTTTCTTAGAGAATCTTATTCTAAGTACGTGAAATGACTGAAGACAAAATGATACTTTCCACTGATTTAAATGTCCAGCAAGTCAGGTACCGTATTCATGAAAACAACAAATCAATTAGTAAACCCAAAAACACTTAGGACTTGCAAAACCAAATTCTTATAGCAATGCAAATTTATCCATGTTAATTTTTGGCATTTAGTATGAAAAAACACAAATTAGGCTAAAGATAAATTTAGCAGAGGAGTTAAATGTTTAATTTGTTTTTAAGAATGTGCTTTGATTTTTGTAACTGGTGCATCAGTCACATAACAATGGAGAAGACTAAAATCTATAATAATAACAGCATCCTTGCATTAGACAGAAGTAACGCATGGGAAAAAATAGAAAATATTTCAGGCTACAGATGTCATCTGTGTCCCCATACATGAATAAGCTCTTTCAGATTACACTTTTGTACAATCATTACTCAGTGTCTCAATCAGGCAACTCACATTTTAATTTCATTTTGATTTAATTGCAAGAATTGTAATTTCAAAGGAAATTATCAGTACAGAATCCAATAGTGTTTTATCTTAATTGCATCTTATTCTTCATGTCTCCTATTCTTCTCTGAGGATGATGAATAATTGATTACATGATCTGCCACAATTATTTGATGAAAAATCAATGGTATTCAATCAATTTGTTTAGCGATTGTACTTTGCAATTTACATTTAAGTAAAGGATTAAGATCTTCTGCATAGTTAAATAACGAACTACGTTTAAATAATGTTAAAACTGTAACACAGTGAAACAAAAGTTAATCCAGTTAGGGTTGTGATTTGCACTTGTGCCATCATAGAGAAGGGAAAGGACAAACGGTGTGGCATATTGTCCTTAACTTCTAACACCCTGACTTCCAAAAGTGTAATTTTTAAGCAAATTGAATTTAATAAGAACAAAAGATATTTAAAGTCATTATAGATATTTATACAAAATAATATTTATTGCCTTCTATCAAGGCTGTTTGGTTTTTTTTCTGTGTAGTACTTACAAGGCTGGGTTGATCTCATGAAAGGGCTAATCATCAAGTGTCTTAGTGGATGTGGAATCAGACATATGCTTTCAAAGCTGTTTCATCTCTCAAAACGGGGACAACAGAAGGTTGTTCAATTTCAGTGTCTCCTGTTCAAAAAGTAACACCTCCAGGCAATGAAATGGCCACACTCCTGGGGAAAACACTGTGAAAAATCCATTGTAGGCTCATAGGCATACAGGTAGGAGACTGATAGGACTGGGAAATAAATACGAGAAGAACCACTGGGTTTCTCAGGATTCCTCTGGAATTAGAGAAATGCAGGGAGTTTTTCCATTGGTTCTTGAATACAACCAGATTCATCTGAGACCACTCCAAAGGCAGAATACAATCATCCATGGACGGAATAGTTACAGAAATGTTGGGATATTTTCCAAGAGCTGCTCCAAACATCACTACAGCTCACAGGACTGACTCCAGCTCTGGCAGAAGGGAGCACAAGGCACTGAAACAGATCTTGGAACCAGGACTGGGATTACTTAAATGGATTGTAAACTAAATGTTGATTTTTTTCATCTCAGTCAAGTTGCTCATTTTATCCTAGCCCACAGAAGATAACTAAGCTAGAAGAACCAATGGAGCACTCTGATCAAAGGCAGGGCAGGAAGCCTTCATATAAGGATAACATTTCAGCAGAGACAGACAGGACTTAGATAGTTAAACAACCAGTGAAGGTGCCTGGGAAAGAAATCCATAAGAAACATTTTTTTAGCTGGCCATGCAAGGGTTCAGCTGACTTCTAAACAGAGATTAGGAGCAACCATACAGCTGAAAAAGTTATGGAGCCATAGGATAAGGCCAAAACAAAAAAAACAGGCAAAATCAGCAGGAGAGATCTTATACAAAAATGAAGGACCACTGCAAAAATAAATCAGAAAAGGAGATACTGTAAACTGTAACAATACCTGAACAGCAAAGCCTGAGAAGCCAACCCCTCTCCAAAATGCAAGCATGCACTCCAGCTTTGTCCTGACTCTGTAGCTGGATGCAATTCTCTCCCTCCATACATGCTACCATCAGTTTTACATGGGAACAGAAATCAAACCTGGATGCTGTGATGGGACTCATAGTACCCCTCAGTCTGTCTCTGCTTTGACCGACCAGTGACCAGGTTTCCAACTACACTGCAAAACCATCCAGCACTGTCTGATGTAGATTGTTGAGTCTCATGTGCATACAGAAGAGGAAAGAGGTACACCTGCCAAGGTTGTGGGGAGAACAACCCTCTGAATCAATGACATTTTGAAAACTCATTATTAAGACTGGGAAGTTTTTAAGCCAAATCTATTCAACTGATAAAGAACATATTGCTGGGTACAAGCCAAATAAAAAAAAGGAGGTTATAAGAATTAGCATTTGAAAACTTGTGCTTAATTGTTTCTGCCAGTCCACATGACTCCATTCCAAGTAACTTGGTACAGGCTTTATTTCTGTCCATGTGTTTCTGTGAAGCAGCCCAGAAACACCAAACACAGAACTTGAACAAGGTGCTCTTGTTAATATTAATAATTTATGTGCATCTATACAGATTTTTGTCTGAAAAACTCAAGTGCTGCATAAAGATTAACTAAGCCTTTGCTTAGTCTTTGCATGCGAACAGGGAAAGTGAGGAATTCCTACTGCTACTTAGAGGTACAAATAGGAAAAGAATGGCCATTGTACACATTGTGGGATCCCTTCCTGAAGAAAGACTAAGGAATAAAAAGAGAAAGTAAAAATCCAATGCACAGCATTATAGAAAGTGAGCAGCAGAAATCAAAGCACTGTTCCTCTCCCAAAATCCCCAAATGAAGTTGGTTTGTGCTTCACACGTTAGAGAAAAGCTAAACAAAAACCTTGTAAGAAATTCAAATCTTGCCCCTAATCCAATACAAATTTTGTTTTAATACACAGTAAAACCACCACAGACACCCATGGGGTAGCCTAATGTCAGTATCAAGACTGGTATGCTTCACTCAAACTCTCCTTCTCCAGGCATGGCCTTTTTCTGTTCCCTGTACTTAACACTGCTTTAGTAATTAGACAACATAGTCTGACCTGTATCTTCCGTACTGGATGAATCCAAAAGCTCTAGATGACAGGATCAGGGTTGGAAAGGACCTCTGAGGGCCACCTGGTTCAGCCATCACTCCCAAGCCAGGATAGCCTCAAAGCTATATCACTGGTAGACTACATTTATGCTGCCAAGCTAAGGAGCTATTGTTGTTCACTTACCTGAAGTTACAGTTGTAACGCTGTATGTATGATTTCAATGTCAAAACATGTGACACTTCAAAGATAATAAGAAAAATTTAAAGTATTCACTGGAAGAGGTAGGATTGGAAAAGAAGGTCTGATGGATTGCTCTAGGCATTTCCTTCCAGGGTATCTGTAAGAATCTGTGTGGATGCTTTCCTCCTACTTCAAAATCACACAAAAACTCCTCATACTTCACATTTTTAAATTTTAACCTCCTGAAACGTGGGCCAAAAATTGCATTCCTCACATGAAATTAATGATAACTGTCAGCACTACTTTCTGGAGAAAAATCCTAAATATAGAACATATTTTAGAAAACATTTTTCATAAAAGGGGCAATAGTCTCATGGAAGTTGGGAGTTTTACTATGTTACAGTAACAAAGCTGTGACTCAAGCCCCTTTTAAACTTGCTTATCAGTAGTTTATGTTTTTTTCTTGCATAAATATTTTTGAAATATTCAATAGAAGTTTAAGATAAACAAATAGATATTGTAACTCTTGGTCTTTTTTAATGTGCAAACTTTCCTTATGCCCTCTCACAACCTACTTCAGTGGCAGAGTAGACTCCATGCTCAAATTAACCAGATTTCAAGTGAATGAAAAGTGCATGCAACTAAAAACTGTGAACAGTACCTGAGGATAGAATGCAACAAAATCACAGGACAGCCAAGTAGCTCCTATAGAAAGCGCAAAAAAATTGATGGAGAATATTATATTCCTTTCCTCAGCAATTGCATTTGCAGGTTGTATTTTTTGTTCTTATTTCCCAAGGTTTGCAGTAGGAGTGTTTTCTCTTGGACACAAACAAAGTCCTGTAGGTCCAAAGAGAAAATTGTCTGTGCTGTTTCCTCAGGACTGCAGTAACTTGGTAACTTGGTCAGGCTTTATTTCTGTCCATGTTGTGAAAAACAGAGCAGGTTATAACACTATTAAAGCAGCTCTGTTGGATTTGCATTGCAGACATGGCTGTAGAATGGGTAAATTACATTACTGTAGCAAACTTTCCAGGCTGCCCATATGGTTAAGTAGAAACTAAGAGTTTATAGCTTAATTAGAGGCATTTTTAAGTGAGGATCAGATAAACAGATATACAACTTAAAAGAGTGCATTGGCCATAAATTCTTTCATTCCAGATTCAAATCTGCTAATATATGACTTCAAACACCTTTGACAAGGTTATTGAAAAGCCAAGCATCTTATTTCCTATGCCTTTGGAACCTGAAGTGTGAAGAAGTAAATGGCAGAAATCATGTAATGCTGCCAGTAGAGCCTAAACGTATTTAGATCTTTGTGCTAAATGCTTGAATAGGTTAGAGGGAACACAGGACAAGGAACAAACAACTCTAAGGGGGGCTATGGCCCTTTTGCCATCTTTGCCACCTTTTCTTTGCATTCCCTTTATAATTATTTTTCACATGATATAATTTATTTTTATTATATTATATATTTTACAATATATTTCTCTTTTTTCACACTCTTCCTTCATCCTCTGTGTTTTTTCTTAAATTACGGATGAAATCCAAACTCATTCTGATGGAAAGGGTGACAGAGGCTGACTCTTCTGAGGTTTCACCTGTCTATACAAGTGTCTATTCTTTCTCTCTGAAAACTTCCACATAGATGCAATCTGGAAGTGTTTATTTTCAGACTTGGTTAGGATTTAAAACGAATTGTTCAGCAATGTGATGGTGATACTACATCCAGGCTGCAAGGAAACCAGAGAGCAGAGCACCCAGGGCTTGAATTGCAGTTGAAACTTTTAAGGTGGTAAGTACATTTAACACTCTTGCTGGAGTTATGTTGTAGCCTTGGGTTGTAGTCTGAAGTCGTTTCCTGTGAGTTACATTTTTATTTTTTCAGATGCAGAAAGATGATTTTGACCAGATTGAAATACAGATAACAAACTTACTCAGCTAACACAGGAAAACTAAATATGCTTCAAAACAAGATGGGAAAATTGTCATTTCCATTTCCTCATGTTTAAAAAATCAAGAGAGACACTGCCACACAACAGACCAGATTTCAGCTTTATATAAAACAACTTACGCGGTTCCAAACACATTTGTTTCACCAAGTAGGGAGAGTTTGTGACTGCTTGGAAGTCACTCGGGCAAAATTACCTCATCTTCCAATTTGCATCTATAGAAAAAATATAACGTTGAGTTAAACGCCTTCATTGTTACTCATCCTTTGATGTTTCCACAGAGGGTTTAAACACTGCGAGATCACTAGAGAACCAGGAGCTCAATCCACGGTGCTTAAAGTGAGTTAGGTGCAAGCCGCTGAAACAAGGGCTGCAGACTCCGCCAGCTGAAAGAGATACCCAAAGTGCCGGTAACAACATAGCGAAGGGATTTAAACGTGTGCCTCGCTACTTCAGTATCCCTTGAATGCCTGCCGCCTTCGTTTTGCGACCCTGTCGGTGTTAACACCAGGGCTGCTTTGCTTTGGGAAGTGTCCACCCCTGCCAGCCCACTCCGGGAGCTTCCCTAAGCCTGGCGGCTGCCAGACCCAGACACCCTTCTCTCCAGCAGTGCCCCAGCTGCCATCGGTGGGTATGCGCAGCCCACCGAGAGCACCATGGGCCGCGAACCCCACCGGAACGAGCTCCATCGCCCACCTCTGCACAGATCAACGGGAAAAATTTTTCATTAACTTTCCCCCTCCCGCTCCCTCGGTGGAAGCTGATGTCTCCAGAGTTCTCTCTGACCGGGGGAAATGGAGCGGGGAGGCTGCCCCGTCCTCCGCCTGCTGCCCGGCCATCCCAAACTGGGGCGAAGAGGGGTTCCCCCAAGTTTTCCCGAGTCCCCGCCAGCTCCACACGGCAACGCCCCCCCCGCGCGCCGGGGGG
>VZRE01011063.1:112908-129721 GCA_013396775.1 Cephalopterus ornatus | reverse complement strand
TGGGCGTACCCTGTCCCCCGCACCTCCCCGCCGCTGCAGTACGGACCTCGCCCGAAGTATGTGGGTTTTTGCTTCCTCGGTGAAGAGAGCTCTGGGAGGGTGATGGATCCTCCCCGAGCCCCTTCTCCCAAAATATTTATGCTCACCGCGGAATTTCAAACTCCAGCAACTACCATTTATCAACCGACCAGCTGGGCTGAGTCCGGGCGCCTTCGCTACGGTCCGAGCCCGGGACTGCCGGGTCTGGCCTTGGGCAGGAATCTCTAACTGTCCCCCAGCGGGGTGGCCGGGAAAGGCAAAATAGAGCACCCGCCAGTACCAGTGTTTCCGAATGCCATCAGCTGGAGAGCGATGAAACGCAGCGGGGGGTATTTTACAAGCGCGCTGAGAAACGTTTATACAGCGGACTTAAAGGTTAACTGCGCATTCCCTACACGCTAAAACCTAAAAGGTGGCAAAAATATATGACTAGCGTTGTTGCAGCGAAGTTCCCTGTGATCATTGTTTAGCTGGTAACTGACGTCTTTAAACTGCACGTTTTACACGACACTCAGAGTGAGTACTGAGGTTTTCTAGCAGGAAGGGGTTTTCCCCCTTTAGCTCTAGTTATTGTTATTATTTCTAGAAGGAATTACGTGATTTGTACTACTCCTTTACAACACAGGTATATCACAGTGTCCAGGTCTTCAACCCAAGATGTGAGTAGGTCAGAGTGGGCTTGGATGGAGAGTGAAAAGAAAGGGAGAAGGAGAGAGCAGTTATTCTGATGCAGTGACAGTCTCTCATTTCTCCCTGCAGAGCCCCGGATGAGCCGGGCTGGTGCAGTTCTGCCAACAGCCCGGTTAACTGTGTCCTGTAAATCAAGGTCCACGGAGCTGCTCTCTGTATAACAAAAGGTTTTGTAATGAGTAAGCCCAGATCAGTAATATAACAATTTTAACATAACTGGGCAAGGGGTGTGCATGTGTGTGGATCTTACAGGGTTAATAGTTAAACTATTAAGATTGGAGTCAGATGTGGGTAAAAGCAACAGGAGAGTCTGGTTTTTCCTAATATCCTGTAGTATGATAACTCTGAAGAAGGTAATTGTTTAAAAAAAATCTGTTTCAATTTAAGATTTATTAAGCAAGAAGAACCTTATGTAAACATCAGAATCCCTTTCTTGTTTCGAAAAGCAAGAAAGAGCTAGAAATGTCATTTGAACTTAAAGACTACAAACTACGTGTGGATTTTCATGTGTATGTGCAAGAATGTTATTAATCTCATTTTCAACTCAATTGTTCTACTTCTTAGGGGGACTGGGGTGTTTAACTCAGGCTTTTGGCAAAATGGCTTCTGCACTTTTAGGTTTTGTTCCCTAGTAAGTGAATTTTTCTTAGCATTAATAAGGCTTCTAGAATACAGTAGTAAGAATAGCAAATGCCTTTCAGAGAAGGAGAAATGGAGGGGGTGGGAGGGGGGAAGCAGAGTTTTACTTACATATGTTTTAAGTTGGGAATGTATATTTGTATATAAGGAGAGGATCCGAGGAATGACTTGGCACACTAATGACCTGGCTTTCCAGAACTTCAAGAGTTTGGTCTGTCTCCCCCTATGGTTATAATAAGAGATTAAATGCATTTGGAATATTTAATTAATTAGCATATGAAAATATGATGACTTTTACTTTGTCATTGTGTTCCTGTGAAACTCTTCTATGCTAATGAATGTCTACATTTTGCAGAGTAATTTAAATGGCTTTGCTTTGCATTATGTTTTTGCAGATCGCTTTGACCCTTTCTAATGCTGCAAGCCTTTGTATCATACCCTAAATGTCCTTTCGCTTTGTTGTATTAATCTATGAATAAATGTTGTCAATGACTGCTATACACAGCTTCTAACAGAGCAGACTGAGAGTTGCTCTTAAATTTAAGGCCTCTATTTGCTTGGGTGCTATATCTTGTGCATTCCGGTGTTAATTGGATGTGCAGTGATGATGTCCATTTAAAACAAACAAACAAGCTGTGTTGTGTTTCTGTTTTCTACCACTACCCTACCCTAAAGTAAAGAGATCCCTGTTGTCGGGGTATAAAACTATGCTCTGAAACATTACTCTTTCTAATAATTGCAAAGCATCATTCGTGCTTCGGGGAAAACTGTTGTATTATACAATAGTGCATTAAGAATGCTTGATTGAGATGGGTGCGTAGACACCGAGTGGCTTATATCAATATTCACTTTACCCCCTTGTATTAAGGCTTAAGCTTCAGTTTGGCCAGCTCTGGTTTTTACTTATGCTGTTTAAACAGAGGTAAACTTGAGGTTAGCTCTAGCCGTTAGTATATGCTTGGTGTAAGCCATGAATGCTTAGGTCCTGCTCCTGGAAATGTTTACAGAAATGAGTAACTTTTACTTGAGTGCTTAAATTGTTTGGATTAGGAGTTGTATAATGGGAAGAACCAGCTTGGAAGGATACAGCACAGCAATCACTCATCTTTTCCCCCTCCCACCTTATGGCTGAAGAATGATGGGAAGAAACATGTTTTGCAAGTAATAGCACACTGAAGTCGTAACACTTCTGGCAGAAATTCCCAGATAGACTATCAGTTTGCCAAAATTACATGTTTTTTTCAGAAACAGCTCTTTGGCTGCTAGTTCATTGACAAAGGATGTTTCCAGCTACTGAACAAAATTTCATAGGTGGTCTGCTATAACTCTTCCTCTTGGTATTTTACTTGCTTGTAAAACGTACATTATACTTTTTTTTAGCAAAACTAAATGAGCAAATGACTTTTCAGCACAAACAATACTTCTCAAGCACATTTTTGTGCAAGGAGGTTTTTCTAAATGTACAAAATGAGTGAGGTGCTCATATACAAGAGGTATGAGCCAATACAAATATTTTCAGTATTATTAAAATATCTGTAAGTGACAGCTTTTTGCAAGTTTACCTTTTCTTGGAACTCTGCCTGGAAGGCTGACTCCCTAAAAGTTCTTAAATATAGCCATAAGCTTGGTGAGTTGTTTTTCAAGATTATTTTGAACCTATCAAACTCAGTGTTTTGCTAGCTAGTAAACCTGGGGTAGACAGTCTTTCAGGCAGGCCTTTCATTTCCAGTGGATTACGCATCAACAAAACCTGGAACTGTGTTATTTCAGTTGTTCTGCACCAAAGTCATGTATTCCTGTCTAAGGTCTGTGTTAGAAACAAGAATTTATAGCACCTGATAGCTCTTGCTGTTCTGCCTTCTGTACTTCTCTCCTTCATTTTCCTTTTTCTCCCCTCTCTCCCCTCCTTAAGATGTTAAGAGTATTATGGAGTGTGCTTGTAAGTTTGTATCTATAACAGTTTTATTCAGTTTTCCCCCTTTTATCTAAGCACAGATCCCATAGCTTGCAATTACTGTCTTTGACTTTAGTAACAATACTTTTTTTTTTTAATTGTTCCAGTTGCATACACTATTGGCTTTGTGGAGCAGTTGTGTACCAAAAATGCATTTTCAACTGCCATCCAAATATTGAAATATAATTGCTTGCTTTTATATAAAGTAAATTTTGTTTCCTGTGATTTTTTTTTAACCCCCTTTTTGAGCTTGTTGCTTTCTAATCTTTGATCAAGTAACCCCAGTTTTAATACATGATTCCAGAACTAGGCTTCTCTGTCGGCAGCATGCCAAATCCTGTCTAATGTCTGTCTTAATGTGGTGTATATGAAAACTGACTTCTCAGTGGATTTGATCACTGATTTGTATAATTGCAACCAGCGTGAATAAAAATCTGCATGTCAATATCATGATGCTTATGGTGAAACTTTTTTGTTTTTTTAAGCATAGTGATATTAGTCCCTTGAATTTTCTTTGAGAGTGTCTTTATTGTCCAAACATCTTCATTTCTGAATGTTTGAGTGTTTTAAAAAGAAAGTAGCAACATGGATGCAGCTATGAATTTAACAACATAGGCCTTGGATCGTGCTGTGTGGTAGGACTCTTGCATCCTCTTGTTCTGTAGGAAACCTGCATCTTCTCTCACAAGTCTTAAAAGGACTGACATGAGAGACTTGCATGGGAATCCTTAAACATATCTAGACAGACACTGCTACACCATTTCTCAAAACACACATCCCTTCTGTATTCCTATGCTCCCTGCTGGAGCCATGTAAGCCACCCCTGACACAGGCACTGTAATTGTTCAGCTTTTCCCATTTTGCCTTCGCCAATCTCTTCATTAACAGAGTGCTTCTGTGACACAGTAGAGCTAGCTCAGTCAGAGGCACCCAAGCACTCTTGCTCAACCTGTCCAGCACATGGGCTGGTCGGACACTGCCCTCACCCATGGCCCATTTCACACAGACACACAATAACCATGGCACAAATTGAAAGCTGCCTTGCACTTTCAGGTGTGGATCAAGTTGTCTAAGAGCAGTAAAACCTGACTTGTTTTCAAGTATGTTAAAAATTAGTGCATGATTAGTGAAGATGTTTTTTAAGGATCTCTTTTTTGTTAATCACCCAGAAGTTCAAAAGTGTTTATATAAAGAAATTGCATGTGTTTGTGTGCATACTTTAGAACTAATACAGTTTTACTTTATTTCAGACTCTTTGCAAGAATTGGTATTTTCATATAAAAATAAAAGCTTCACATGCTGAGATGACTATTCAAAGTATGAATATTTATGTACTTTAAAATGAATTTTATGAAGGTGCTGAAGAAATGTCTGAACCTGGCATATTTGCATCTCTATATACAGACTGCTAAATGAGTTATGCTAGGTCTAGAACCTCACTAGTGAATTGCAGATATCTTTTGTAAAAGTATACATATGGCTTTCTCAGAGCTTTAAACTGTTTTTTCATGCTTTGCTCATCAGAAAGGTCATATGGATAACTTGTGAAAGGGCTTTTTTTGTTTCCGGTCTTGTTTGCAAAGCATGGTGGATCTGTGTGATAAATATTGAGTTCTTATTCATCCTAGGACTGAAATGAGTTCATTCTGTGCCTATGGAATATGAGAAAAACATGTACAAAGGATATGTTTATATTTAATAAAACTAATAGCATAAAGCGAGTGCAAAGAAACTTATAAGCCTAAACAGCTTGGCAGGCCAATAGCCAGCAAATGTCTTAGAGTACTGCCAAACACGTAGAAAGCAGGCCAGGCTCTCATCTGTTCTGAGGTACCAAAAAAGTATATAACTTCCAGCCTCTAAAGGATGTTGTTTATGCAGGATGCAGCTTTGTTCTGTCCTCTCAGCGGCTCAGTGTAGGTTTGGATTGCAGCAGGTATGTACTAGGAGGTACCCCTGCCATTCAGGAGAAATGTGACTGCCTAAAAAAGCAAGCAGTTGTGCTCTTTGCAGCCAGATCCCAAAGTGTGTGTCCCCTTTTACAGGGCATTGGCATCCCCTTAGGAGGCTCTGGGGAAGGAAGCTGTGTTCTAGGGTAAAGCTGGAGAGAACATCCACATGGTAAGAGGGAGTCCTATGTAGTGCTGTTGTGTTTAACTATGAGCTGCCAAAAAGCTGTGGAAGCACTCTCAGCAAAGGATGCTGCCGAGTAGGTTGGTGAGCTCAGTGGCTTCTTTAGCTGTTTGCGAATCCAATAAATGTCAAGCTTTACCCCTGACCTTTCATACAGCCCCTCTGCTTGGACAATCTTTGCAGAGGATTTTCAGTGGTGTGAAGCTGTAGTTCAGTGGTCCAGGCTAATAGCCCATTTTGTTCGCAATATATGGTTTTCCAGTTATATAAAACTGTTGATTTCATGCAAGAACAGCTTGTATGGTTTTAGAGTAGCTGTTAATATACTGAAACTGAGCAATGCAGGTATTTGATTGAACTGAAGTGACTACAGTGACAAGGAAGCATCTGTTTAATTGCTGCAGATTTATTGCGTTTCTCATTTCTTTGCAAAATAGCCCCTGACACTTGGAGCTCTATTGTCTAGTTTTCAATCTGCCACCTTTTAGGCTGTAATTTTGGAAGGTTAATTTTTTAATGTCTCCCTGTCTGTCTTGTACTATGACTATTCATAAACATTTTTAACCTGTTAGTGGATGTCTTATTAGCCTGGAGCTGATGCTGTAAGGAGGTACTGACATGATGAGGGCTCTTTCACAGTGGTATACTTGGCAGCCTTATTTTAGGAATTGAAGTGATACCAGCCTCCTTTTTTTTTTTCCACACTTTGATGCCTAAGTCAGTGTTCAACATCTAAATGCTAACTACAAAACACTCAAAGTTGGATATTCAAGGGCATGTGCTTGTTCTTGCATCTCTTTCCATATTCCCATGGCCTCTGGAAGGAGACATGCTTTGAAAGACACAGGTCTCATGAAAATCAGGAGGTACATCTTGAATTATGCAACATTTTTTCTGCAGGTGGAAGTCATCCTCCTTTGTGCAATTCTGTGCATTTACCTTCGTCTTGCTTTGTTGTGTATTAAATCAGCTGATATCTAATGCAATTGGGAGAAGATAATGTAGACTTGTTTTAAAAAGGAAACTGATGGCACGTTGTCCTGCTGGAGTGCAGGGGGAGACTTAAAACCCAGTATGTGGGCTGAGACACCGGTCATGCATATGAGTGAGAGTGGGGGGAAAAACACTTCCAAACAGGCAGTTACAGTAATATTCTGTCAGAGTTGGACTCTGAATGAGTATGAATTACTTCAATCTTGCATTACTGTTGTAAATAAAACCTGATAAAACAATGAATTAAGACTGTATTCCCTCTGTAAAGTACTCAAGCTATTTACCTTACACTGTTGCATAGTTTTGCAGGCACAGTTTAAGTGGGGATATAGAGATACTTTGGAAATATTTGAGGGTTTTCTTACTTTTTATTTTAAGTGAGCTTCCCAGATCAGTCTGAACAGTACAATGACTGTGTTCATGCACACTGGGGTGTGGTGAAAGAGAAGCTTCCTAACCACATGCTGCTACCAAAAAAAACCCGAAAAACAAAAGAAAAATAACCATAGACCATAAAGCTGTAGCTTCTGTTCTGCCATAGCTCCAAACTGTGAAGTGATTTTGTCACTTATGTCACATCTAGTACTTTGTCTGACTGGAGTTCCAGTTTCAAGTGTTGTTCTCTCTAACCACTATAATATTAGTTGTTCAGATGATCCTGAAGGGTTTTGGAAGATCATCTGCTTGGACTTATGAATGATGGTTAGGCACTATTTCTAGTGATGCAAATAGTTCAGATCTCTGCTCTCACTTCCCAGTTGCTCAGAATGGAAGGTCTGTGTCCTTCACAAAGGACATTTATAGAACAGCTGTAGGAAAATATGAATCAGTGAAGTCTGTCTGAAAAATTAAAAAAGCAATATTTATTTTTAAACTTTCATTTTAGAAGCCAGTGCCTGGGCTTCTGATTTCCTAACACCAGTCCCAAGTCTTTTTAAAAAAAAAAAAAAAAAAAAAAAAAGGCAAGCCCTGGGTAAGCTGCAAGTTTTCACCCCCACCCCCAGCTAGTGCCTCTTTGCCTGCCTTTGCTTGTGTACTCTGTCGGTTTCACAGTTCATATACTTGTGTTTTTTTTAAATCTCCCCCTGCACTCTGGTGGGAAACATGTCTGCTGTTTCCTTTCAAACGCACAAGGCTTGATTCTCCTCTCACAATGGCATAAATTGTGAAGAACTCCACTTGAAATCAATGGAAGTAAAGACATGTAAAATGGGGTAAGAGAAGAGCCTAGCCTCTGGTTTCTATTTTTAAGTGAGTCTGGTTAACCTAAAATTGTTCAATGTGCCACTGTGACTTTAGTTTGTAGATATTAGTTGCTATGCTTGTTTCTTTTCATACATAATGTATCATTTTCATATATAATACATCACAGCTAGTACCCCTAATCATGATGCACATGTCTTTGACTTAATACCTTGTACTACTACATCAGTTTTGGTAGTTAGTAAGTAATATGTATGGTAAAGTACTTAACTTACTAGAGTCAGATCCTACAAAAAGTCTAAGTTATAGTTGTATTCCTGTGCAGCTCCTGAAGGAAAGAAGGCTGGATTGGCTCTATTGCTACAATCTAAACTTTCTTTGTGGTTTTCTACTGCTTTACTAGTTCTAACCTGTGAATCTTGTTCCTCATTATCCAGGTTCAAGATATTAATTCTACATAAACAAAACTTTCTTGGTTATTGTTTTTCTGTGCTTGTAAAGTGTTCAGCTTCATTTTTATGTTTTGTACAACCTTAAGAACTTGCTGTAACTTCAAATTTTCTCTGAACAGTGAAGTACTTTGTAATAAACCTGGAATATCTGGACACAGTTTTTGCCACTGCCCAAGTTTTGAAGCTTGTACACATTTGTTTATTTTTTGGCAATGGCTTATGGTCCTTAATTACCATCAGTAGTCAAATAACAGAATGAGATTATACACCAGTGCTGTAAAAGCTGTTCATGCTAGCTGTGATCTGTACATGTGTGGATATCTTTGAGAACAGTCACCTCATTCATTAACCGGTGCCACAGACTCCAACTTTACCACTATTTAGTTTTTGAAATTAATGCAATGTTCTCTACCTAACTGAAACATTGCTTTGACTGCCTCTTTCTGTAGTTTAAAAACCTCCCATGAAATAGGTGCCTCCTGTAATATATTCTAACTTGAAGTAAATCTATTGGTGCATTTGAATTTTTGTTTTCTGCTAGAGTAGCAAATCACAGGTGTCCACAAGAGAGTCTCTTTAAACTTGAATACTGTGGTAGGCTTGATATATCACTTAAATTGTATCTCTAATTTTATTACGATGAGAGTGAAAATCCTGTGGTGTTTAGCTGTTGGGTCCTTGAGCTTTCCCCTTCCATTTTAGTCCACTGGCCCCCCAAAAAGTCAAGAGGTTGCTTAGTTACTCTGTGGTGACGTTTTGAATCAGGGACAGAAGATGCCACAGAAGCTTGCTGTGCTGCACTGGGTTGTAGTGATGGAGATCTCAACATTCAGTGTGGCTTCCCAGCCACAGAGGTGATGCACAACTGGTTTCTGACTTCTTGACTACAGTTGAGAATTCCAAGAGCAAATCCTTCCTTGTCCCTGCTAGGTCTTGTATTACTTACCATGGGGAAAATGGTTTATCGTAGTCAATTCACTGTAGCTTTAACCTTGCTTTTTTGAAATATAGTTGTCTGACAGGTGGTATGGTGGAGACTGAACTAAGACGTGGTGTTTGCTGCTGCTGTGAACCGCTGTGGTCACGTGCAGCAGTGCTTGCCCACAGCTGATGTGAGGAGTGGTGGGGGCAGAGAAAGGTGTATGATAGGGATACATATGCTTGTTGGTCAAATAAGCTTTTCCCACCTGGAAGCTGGAAACTTCTCAGCTTTGTTCAGGTAGAGCAGTCCTTGCTGTGGAGTAGGGAACTGACTGCCTTCAGAGTGCAGAGATGTGGAGATGGCCTTCATGGTGGAAGGCTTTACTCATTTTTCATCTCATGGCTTTGAGAGTCATTCTGTCATATAATTTTTGGAGCACTTTTAAGCTCTTCTGAGAGTTATTATTGTGGAGGCTGCAATATGTGTCTGGAAGAGAAACTACTTTTTGTAGTATTTTTAAAGCATGAGGTCTGGTGTGCAAGTCGTTTTTGGGTACAAGAGAAACAAAAGGTTCTGTGGTTAGAGTACCAGAACCTATGGGAAAATTAGTCTGTAATGCAAATTAGTACATACAGCAAGCTTGAAGAAAGACTGAAATCTTTGCCAAGCAATATGAAGCACCTTGTCATTTTCATAGATGCAGCAGCTTCTCTTGAAAAAGATATGGGAGTAGAAGAGCATGCTTCTAGCTCTTTATTAGTTGTAGTGGTTAAGAACAAATCCAAGATAACAGCGTGTAATAAGGCTGGTGACTTCAAGGCTCTGAACAAACTTAAGTAACCTTCTGCCTGTTGTGAAACTCATGATGTAAGACTTGACCTCAGAAAATGGAGATGGGTTTGGAGATCCAGAGCTTGAGCTTGTTTAGAGGTAATTTTGAGAAGCTGTCACCACAAAATACAGAGCTGATGGTGCCATGCTTCTGCAAGACACAAGTCTGTCTTGGAAGTAGCAATAAGGCCAATGTAAATTTTAGAAAGCAGCTCTTCTAGTAAATCATTCCAGAGCCATTTGCTTTCAGTCTTGATTTGTTTGTAGGTATCCTGAAAGCTCTGACTACTGAACAGTTAGTTCACTATATACCTATTACAGCTGTCTTTAAAAGCTACCTTTTTTCACACTGGTGCTTTCTGACAAGAGACCTCAGATGGATGTTGGCACTCATATCTTTTGTGTCAGAAAGCAAAAATGTATGGGATCAGACGTGTGAATAGATTACTCCTGAATAATCCCTCTATTCAGTTACAGGCCTGTGTTGGGGCATACACTGCAAGAAACTGTTTAAAACTCTTTTAAAAGATGCATCTGTTAAGGACAAAAGTATGTGTGTGGGGGGAAGTAAAGCAATGTTTTGCATAACACCAGCAGGCTCTAAGGTTTTATCTGACTGTCCTGTTTAAGGAAGGTAAAAACGACTAAAAATTGGTATGCTATGGAAGGGTGCATAGAAAATATATATTTCTTGGCATCCTTCCAGAATTACTATTTAGAGACAGTTTTGTAACACTGATGTCTAACGGCATTCTGGTAGCCTCAGTTTTCTTTTCCATGGAACAGTTCCAGCCCTCACTTACAAATTACCTTGCTCTGTGATACCATATGGAATAAAATATCAGGACACAAATGCAAAACATTTATGCCTAAATTTCTGACCACAGTATGCACATAGTTTGCTATAGCTATGAATTTGACCTTTTAAGAAAAACCTTTTGGAAGACACATGATCATGTATTCACATGCTGTGCACCTGTACCACAGTAGATGCATGCCAAGCACACTTCTGTAAGGAAGCCTGGGATCCACTCCTCAAAAGCTGAAGCATTTCTGTAGCTGTTAGGCCAACACTGTAAGGTGCACTACCAGCATGGAGGGCAGAGCATACCAGCCTGAGAAGGTGTAGATGTTTATCAGGTCTGTGCTGTGACAGCTGTCTGCAAGATGCCTGAGAATAGTCACCTTGAAACTGCATACATGAAAAATATGCAGAATTAATGATAGATAAAATACTGAAATATGGGACTTGAGCTCCAACTACACTTCTGGGTTTGCAAAATAAACTAGACTATTGCGATAGGGCCTGGCCCGGCTCTTTTGCAGCTGGTGACTCCAGGGAAGGGCTGAAGGGTAGGGTCTTGCAACAAGGAGGGTAACAGCCAAGTCTGGTCAGGCAAACACCAAGCACAGACTCAAAGATGACAAATGTAGTAGCTAACCTGGTGGGGTATGGAAAGCTCATAGCCTGTGATGTTAGGGCTCTGGCTGTTATTGTCCAGTGCACACCTTGCAGTCCTGGTAGAAGAAGGCAATATACTCATCTCTTCACTGGGGAGAGGCACAGTGGAGTTACAACCATGGAGTCAGTGTGACTTGGATGGTGGCTTAATGTATAGCTGAACAAAAAGTTGATGAATTGTCATAGAATGATTTGGGTTGGCAGAAACCTTAAAGATCATCTGGTTCCAACACCCCTGGCATAAGCAGGGGCACATTCCTCTGGACCAAGTTGCTCAAATCTAACCAACCTGACCTTGAGCACTTCCATGGATGAGGAATCCACAGTGTCTCTGGGCAGGCTGTTCTCGTGTCTCACCACCTTCACAATACAGAATTTCTTCCTAATGTCTAATCTAAATGTATGTTGTTTCAGTTCAAAGCCAATACCCTTTGTCCTATCATTACATGCCCTTGAGGAAAGTCCCCCTCCACCTTTTTGTAGGTGCTGGGAGGCTGCTCTAAAAGTCTCCTTGGAGCTCTCTCTTCTCCAGACTGAACAACTCCAGCTCTCTCAGCCTGCCTTCATAAGAGAGGTGCTCCAGCCTTCTCATCTTCTTCCTAGCCTTTCTCTGGACTTGCTGCAGCAGCTTCATGTGCTTGTTGTGTTAGGGGCCCCAGAGCTGGATGCAGTATTCCTCGTGGGTCTAATGAGAGCAGAGGGGCAGAACCGCCTCTCTTGCCCTGCTGGCCAAGCTCCTTTCCCTGCAGCCTGGGACACATTTGGCTTTCTCGGTTGCAAGTGCACCTTGATGGGTTATGTTGAGCTTCTTGTTCACCACTACCCCCAAGTCCTTCTCCTCAGGACTGCTCTCAATCCATTCTCCTCCTCGCCTGTACCTGTGCTTTGGATTATTCTGACCCAGGTGCAGAACCTGGCACTTGGCCTTGAACTTCATGGGGTTCGCACAGACCCACCTCTCAAGCCTGTCATCCCTCTGGATGGCATCCCTTCGCTGCAGCGTGTCAGCCACACCACACAGCTTGGTGTCGGCGACCTTGCTGAGGGTGCAGTCGATGGCACTGTCGGTGTCGCCGACAAAGATCTTAAACAGCGCCGGCGCCAATAGCGACCCCAGCCGAACGCCACTCGCTAGAGAGCTCCTTCCGCCCGTCGCCTCAGCCGGGAAGGTCGGGGTCGGGCGGGCGGTCCCGGCGGGGCCGCTCCGGCAGCGGGGCCCTGGCGCCGCCTCCCCGCTCACGGCACGGGCGGGCGGCTGCGGCCCCGCCCCCGCCAGGCGGCGCTCGTGCGCTGGCGCTGAGCGCGCGCCGCCTCCTGATCCCGCCGGGGCCGGGATCGGGATCAGGCCTGCGGGAGGTGGTGGGTGTCAAACGGAGCAAGGCCGGGCGCCAGAAAGGAGAACCGCTCGTGCTTTTCGCAGTGCGCTTGTGGCACTCGGAACGCTTCTGCTTTGGCCGTGTTTTCAAGGCTAAAATTATTTCAGGGACGGGTTTGCAGTGGCACCAAGAGCAAAGCGAAGTGTGCTTTTTCATTCCCCTCAATTTTCCATCATCCTGCTTTAAATTAGTGAAATTAAACGGATTTGAAGGACAGATGACAACCTGGGGTGGGGGGGGAACACTAAACCAAAAAATACAGAGGACTGGGTATTTTTTCTGTTCCTCTGCATGCCTAAAGGCAAAGGGAACAAGCTTAAAGGTCCCAGCCTATGTACTCAAAGATCTGTGTAGGTGTTCATCTTTTGGGATGACATTTTGCTTCATTTTTTCTGTCAGGAGAGGATGGACACGACTTTGCAGGTGGAGCTGGAGGAGTGAGGTAGAATGTAGCCCTTGGCCTCTGGTTGCCCCAGCTGGCCAGAGGGTATGGCAGGAGCCTGGCAGGCTGTGGCATTCCATGTTGGAGACTAAGCTCTTCCCACCCCAGAAGACCCCCTGGACAGGCAAGTTCGTGTGTTGCCTGTTGTGGTGGCAGCTCCATGAGGGTGCAAGTGGTCCCAGTATGTAGGTGGAGGCAGGAGCCTTCTCACAGCCACTCCACAAACACGGAAGACAACAGAAGTCCATGCACTTTGATGTGGTTCTCTAGGGCCCTGGTAAGCTGCTCAAACTAGTTTAACCAGGCCCAGAGGCAGCAGAGCAAGGAAGAAACGGGCTCTGCTGAATAGCCAAGGAGCGCTTCCTTATCACCCTCATTCCTGGGGAGCTTTTGCCGAGAAGTGAGCCTGTCCCAAAGATACAGGAGCGAGATAGTCCTGCCTGAGACTGAAGGAGAAACATGTTCTGTTAATAATTGCAAGGAGGCCATCTGGGGTCAGTAACTGTTAGTTCTCCTTTTCAAGGAAGGATAGGCAGGTGCTAAATTCAGGCTTGCAGAGTAATCCTGCTTGGGATGCAGGCTGTGACTGCCACTGCTTCCCTCTAATGGCCTTGGAAGGAGAAGGGGCACCTCAGGAGGTTGCTGAGACTTCAGGTGGATTGTGCCTTCAAACAGCAGTGACCGTATCTTTCAATCGATGCAGGGTGACTGTCAAATAGGGAGGGATGTGATTCACCTGGCAAACAGGAAAGGGTGACAACCTGCGCAGCCTGCAGCCAGATTTGTAGATCAAAGCCTTCAAGCGCTGCACCCTGAGCTGCATGGTGAGCTCTTACACATGCATTAAAGTAGTCTAACTGCAGAATGAACAGAATGCTCACAAATTTCAACAAAATACTCACAAAAACAGAGTATTCACAAAATTTTCTGCAGAAAAGAAATGGGGAGGAATTGCTGGCCCTGCAGAACTTGGCATCTGGCCATCTTGACCGAAATGCTATCTAAAAATAAGATGGTGGTTTCTCAGAATTTTAGGCATGTGGTTTGAGAGTTGTTAGCTAAATCCTTGTAAGCATTATCCTGTTAACATGAAAAATGTTAGTAGTTTTATAGACTTTCTGACAGGGCTGTGAGACAGAGGTGCTAATAATGAATCACCTGAGTGGCGGGTGTTGTAACCATTCTCAAATAGACCAGAAAGCTTTCTTTATTTTTTTTTTTAATCTTTTACAAATACTGATTAGTCCTACACTAAATAAGACTTGACTCCTTTTGTACCCTTCTTCCTAGAGGAGAAAGAAAACATTCTTTCAAGAGTGGGGTTTTTTTGTTTGTTTGGGATTTTTTTTTTTGGGGGGGGGTGTGTTGTTCCTTAATTTCAATCATGGGAAAGGAAACCCTCAGTGGTAAATAATTGGGTAAGGATCTAGCAAGATGGGCTTAAATGAAAGTGCTTCGTTCAGCGACTCCTCTCCCTTCTTAATTGTACAATGGACTTTCTCAACACTGCTTCCTGGTATTCATCCAAGACCTTCAGCTCTGGTACCTGTAAACAATTAGCATTCTCCCACATGGCACACAGGCACTTGAGTTTAACAGTGTATTTGTGCGTGGCAGTAGTTTAACCTCCTCAATGAATTTTTCTGTTCTCCTGTCTTTCTCTTCTGTGTCCTTTCCTTGCAGTTGTTTGTTGCTGATTTATTCAGTTTATATGCAGATTCTAAATACAGCTGTTTCTATGTGATGTTACTGTTTTCTCTCCTCTAAGACGCTATAATTGCACAAAAATGTCAGGTTTTAATTGTATATATCTAGTAGTCCCTATCTAATGTTCACACCAGCTTTTCGGTTTGTTATAGCAATAAGCTGCTGATGGGAACACAATGTTCCACTCTCTCATACTGTAAAAAAATGAAGCGGTTCCTGTGCCTTCTGTGAGGTTTCTTTTGTTGCTGTCCTCATCCTCTTCTGCATTTGAACAGAGTACATTATTAGTTGCCTCTTGACTGGTCAAAGGCACAATACAAGGACATGGAAGCAAGAACTCCTATGAAACGTACATTGCCTACTATTATTATATAGTTTGGCCACTGGGTGACAGGGAGTTAGACCTGTGGTGCAGAAGCTCTTATATAAGGTGTTAAAATGGGTTGAAAATCAACATCTAATGAGAGACTCATTAAAAGTACTTTTCTGAATCACAGGACTTAGTGGTGTGGAATATGTACAAATGAGCACAGTCTGGGAACTCCTTCTTAGCCAACTGAAAAGTAAAAATGGTTGAATCCTATGTGCTTCCAGAGAGTGGAAGGTCTCCTAAACAACAACTTTCTTTGAGTGAAGCATTGCACAGCCCTGGTGCTAGTTTTAGTGTGCAATCATGAGGCATGAAAATTGCCATATCAAAGTGCTCAGTGCTGCAGTGCTACTTCTAAAAAGGAAATCAAGCCTCAAATTTTTGAATGTTGTTTGCATTAGCTTCCATTTTTCATCAGATAATGCACAGCCTGAATGAAAAGTTTACAAAAAATAACTTTTTCAAGTGTGATGAGGTAATAGAAACAGTGTAGTAGCACCTGCATGACAGTCCTTTTAGTATCAGCTGCAGTTGATGCACTTCAGGATTCAGTGTGTAATGCCTGTGATCATCTTGGTCTTCAGCAACCTGTGCAAGAAATTTACTTCAAGGATCAAAATTATCCATATTTTACACCAGAAAAGTGTGAATAACAAATAACTGGAAATTTACCCTTCAATGCTTATTTATCTGTCAATAAAGACCTTTAGAAAAGGGAGAAATGGAACTGGCCCTTACTTTTTAAACATTTTTTTTTCTTGTAATGGCTAAGGTTTCTTAACCAATATGCTTTGCATTTAAAAGTGGAAATACTTTTACATGGAACTTGGAATGTGTAAGTCTTACTGCAAGTACTAGTGGAATGTTTTGTCTGACTGACCATTTCTTATTAATTACAAAGCTAGAAGTAGATTGGGTTGATAAGGCATAACCCTGAAGCTGCTTCCTGTACATGTTTTTAAAATTCTTATCACATTCTCATCATGACACAGGCCTTAAGGGGATGACAGGCTGTGGTCCTGTGGGATTTTTGTTTAAGTCTTCTAGCATAAGTTTTAGGAAGCTTCTCTTGAGTAAGTAACACTTTCAACTTGTTGATAGCGTGCTGTCTGTACTCTGGCGTGCAAAGACTAGTACAGGAATACAAAACATTGACATCACAGGCAACAGTCTGAGGTTGAAATTCCATATTTCAATGTTTGTGCTGTGACTAGAGGAAGCTAAGATTTGGCAGGATTGTTAGCTCAAGGAAAGCCTAGTGAAGTAAATAACTCTCAGTGTTGCTTCAGTCTTAAAAAGTATCTCTTAAATGTAGACAGCTCATGCCCCTCACTGAAGCTTGAACTAAATATTGAAGACATTTCTTGAAATAAGACAAAATGCATTGAAAAACAAGAACAGGGTGGTTTTGTTTGTTCTGGAAGTGCAACTAAGTTCACTGAAGGGCTGATATTACATCAATGACTACTGCTGTCTGCTGTCTTCACATATCACCTTTTTGCATCATAAAACTATTTTTTAAATGAAAACCTAAAATATCTCCTGTCCCTTTCTGTAGAACATATAGCTCTGGTGCCACCAGCTGTCTCTTTTTTTTTTT
>VZRE01011063.1:78972-112746 GCA_013396775.1 Cephalopterus ornatus | reverse complement strand
AATGAGTGTGGTAGGGCTGAATCCATTTGATGGACCTAGTTTGTGAACTTCTTCTGAAAAGACCAAAAGCACATGTTGCGTCTGCGCAGCATCTGAACAAAATGCTTCACAGAAGTATGTAGTATCACTGGGGAACCTAGCTCATAAAACGAAATGCAGATCTGAAACACTGAAAAAGGCCATCCTCTTTATCATGTCCAGCTGGCAATTTCTTAACTCTAAGCTGATGTTTCATGAAGGCAATTCTGTACAATAAGGCAAAAAATGTCTCTTTAAAAAAATCCATTGTTGTTCTTGAAGTGTTTGGACTCAGTTTATGCTTAAGCCATATCTGTTCATCTGAATTGCTTTTGGTTTGTTCAGTAAAATGTTGCTGCACTGTTGCTGTGGAACACCTTAAATTATTGGAATAGAGTAACATCTGGCAAGTATTGATTATTTTTATTCCATCAATAGCACATTTTTCCATCTGTACTTTAAATAAAAAGAAAAAATTGAAGAATGTCAAGTGTGAATGTGCTTTTTTCCCCAGTTATTTTTCTGATCAGTACTCTACTGTCAGGAAAAATAAACTTATTATGTAACAAGTCTCATTTCCATTTAAAGATTTGAGTCCTTGATGATTACCCTGGTGAATACAGAAGGAAAATGGTACTCAAGGAACACTAAGAATGTGAGAGGTAAAGAATCTGGAGAGACAGAGAAGATAAAATAATTACCATATATATTTTTCAAACAGTTCCTCCTTTCATTTGAATACAAACAAGCTTATAGTGACCCAATACAGCTGGTAATGAAAGTGCAGTATAGCTCTGACCTGAGTGGAAGTTCATCACTTCAATGGGTAACTTAACTAGGGTGTTGCACTCATCAGGAAACTAAGTTGTTGTCTGAGCAGTGTGTGTACATCTCTACCACCTAGTAGTTTGCTTAGAAAAGCAAATGCAATGAACATCATGCTCAAAAATGTTACAAATTCATTTTAATGGAGGATGACAGCACTGGAGCATTTCAAGATTGTGCTCACCAAACTAAAGCAATGACCACACTGGATGGGAGAGTTTGATGACAGCTATAAAACATCAGTCTTCACACCCATGGATCATTGGAAAACTGAGTTTTGGACCCTTAGGTTTACTTTATCTTTCACGTTTATTTGTGTTAGGTCAAACCCAATACAAATGCTATGTGAGAGCTGGCACAGTTACTCTCCTGTTACCCACAGGAGAAATTACAGGTGCTTTTGTAGAACCATTCTGTTTAGAAAAAACCTCTGGAGGTCAGTTGACCTAACCTCTCGGAGCAGGATCAACTGATTTCAGACCACTGCGTATCAATGCAGCATTTGGATTTGTGCAGCGTGCAGCAGGTCTCTTAAGAAATAAGCCAGTGTTTCTATGAACTGTATCTTCATAAATTAGAATGCCTTTAGTAAATCATGTGTTCCCACTGGAAGAATGGAGGTAATAGAAAAATTCCAGTTTCTTTCCTTGTGTGTACAGTTACTATGTGGGTGCCGTACAGCATCACGATCAGTTACAAGAGTACGATGACCTGTTTGTCTGACTTCTTCACTCTTGGATGCCTGGATGCTAAAGTAGCTGCCTGCATGGTCGACTAAGTGGCACTTGAGTCATGATATCTTCCAGTGCTGTTAGAAGGGGATTAAGATTTAAGTAGGCTCTAAGTTTCTTTTCTTTTGTAAGTAGCTTCTAAAATATTAACTCAGAGGCTGTATTAAAAATACAGGCTTCATGTTGCAGTTTAGAGACGTACTGTAAGTGATGGACAATTGAGTTTTGTCATGCTAAAGCAACTTGGTCATTATGTGGGACAGCAGACCCAATCATTCACAACCCATGAATGGTCAGGGGTTTGTTCTCAAAACGTCTACAGGATCAGGAAATTCTTCAGAAACAACTGCTTGTGAGTGCCGTCTAGAGTACTTCCAAAGGAATACATAAATAAAAGGCAATAAAGATTGTCATCTTCTAAATCTACATGGTATGAAATAAGGTTGAGAAACTGGTCATTCTGGATGAGTAGCAATCTTGCAGCTCAACTTGAACCTCTGAGTTTGGTTTGGTTTTCATATTCATCGTATTTGCATTATGCTCCCCTGCAAGTAGCTGAAGTTGCATGTTTGTACCTTTCAGACAAACTTTTTATGAGTGTGGATTCCTTCTAGGTAATTTGGTAGTAAAGGGGAAGTTTGAGTCATAGTTACGTTTTAAAGAACAACTCGGAAGTTTTGGATGCCCAAAGATACCTACAGCAATTTAGTGGAAATTGGATTTGAGTGGAGATTATTGTGGAGACTGTAATTTGATTCCTGTTGCTTTTCTGGGCATCTGAAGATGGTTAGGGAACTGCTTATGTGAGCATAACAGGCCTGTCTCTTGCCAATGAGTGCTGGTGGCACTGGTAGGTAAGTTGGCCATGCAGAGAAAGCACGTCCTTCCAAGGAATTCCACTGTTTTGCACTGATACTTTTTTTGGTTGGGTTTGGGGGTTTTTTGTTGCCTTGTTTTGGTTTGGTTTTTTGTGTTACTATCTAGCATGTCAGAGTCTATTACTGTTCCATCAGTTTACAGTGTTCTATATAGGTAAGTAAAACTTTTTTATTCTTTCTGTAAGTTGTTAATTGCCTTTTAATTCTGTTTGTATAGAGTAAGTATTCAGATACTTCAGCCATAGAAGTTCATATATTTGAGCCTCCAGTACTCTTTACTAATACAAACAGCTAATTCCTACCCACAGTAAATCTATCCCATGTTCTTGCTCACCTACCCCAATGTGCAAACGCAAAAGAACAGAGAGGTTCAGGTGAAAGTGGAATCACTCAACATGGATACAGCAATAATAGTTTGAGAACAGCAAAGGGAAAAGTGGTCACAGAGGGCCTGGTTCCACTGGCTGAGATCTTTGTTCAGATAAATGCTGCTGTGATCTGCCTCTCCCCTTGTAGTGGCATTCCTGCTTGTCTAACCTCATGGCGAACTGGTTTAAAAAATCTAATCAATAGCAAATTTCACTTCTTTTCTCTTTTTCTTTCGGCAGAGTTAGCTTTTTGCTTGTTTAAATTCCTCTGCAGTTCCACCATGCAATCAGCTGAGTACCAGTGCTGGCACAGTGCCTGTCATCTGCATGGAGGAAGAAGGCAGAGTCCATGTAGTATCCCAAACATAAATGGGTTTCAGTTGTGTCTTAGAAGTCCCCAGTTATGCAGTTCTTGTGCATCTTGCTTTGTCTTGTTCTTCAGTTACATCTACTTCTCCCCTTCAGGTCTATTTACATGGCTCACTTTTATGACTTCACTAATAGCGAAATGTTCCTCCGAAATGGTGGCACCCACTAAAATAGTTGGGAATGCTCATGTCTGTGATTATTGCTCTTGGTGGTGCAAAGATTATTAGGGATTGGAACCCTTTGCCTGCCGTTTCTTCATCAGCACGGCTGTCACCCCTGGCCTCTTTGCCAAAATTTACTGCCCCTCCCCAGTGGAGGTGATGGAGTGTAGGGTGGGTTGATGAGGTTTCAGTCTAAACCAGGGATAGAATCATAGGTTTAAATCCAAATGGTAGGTAAAGAGTACATGCTCCGGGGAAAAAAAGTATCCCTAAGTCTAGGATAGGGCAAGTTATTACAAAAGCTGAGGTTTCCTATATGACAGACTTTTAAAAAACATTTTTCCTGTACATAAAATATGAGAAAGTTTGTCCCTAGTGCCTTTTTTTTGTTGTTGTGTGATAGGCTGTGAGATGGAATTAATTCCAAATAAAAACAAACATTTGTATGTAGCTAACTGTGGGTTTTAGTTTACCACCCAGTCTTCTGGGTCTTTTTCTAGGGTACTATAACTTATTTTGGGTTGTGGTTTTTTTGGTTGGTGTTTTGATTTGGGGTTGCTTTGCTTTATTTGATTTGGTTTAATTTTGGTTTTAAGTGCCAGGAAAAGACTCCAAAACCTGAGTCCACGTTTTCAAATGAAGGGGTTTGTATGTCTCACTTGTGCCATAATGATCTTGTTGCAGATAAGGACAGCAGTAGTAAGAGATTTAAGAATGCTTTACAATAATTGTCAACCTCTAAACATTTCTGGAACTTGCTAGATCTTGAATGCTAACTCTCTTCAGTGTAATTGTGCTGTATGGTTTTGTAAATATCTCCTGTGCTTTCTGTTCTTAGTTTGATTGTTTGATCTGCATTGTACCCAGAAATGCAAAGTCGGGTCTGGTGTTTATAAATAGTTGCTTGTATACATCAGGTGGACAAAAGCAGAAAAACAAGGACAAAAAATCCTGTTTAATGCATTCATACTGTGTGTTCACTGCTGTGCTCTTAATGAGGATTTAAGAAGTCCCACATCTGAGGGCTTGTAGAAAAGCGCTGTGCCAAATTGCCTGTTGCTTCCTCGTTAAGCTTTACTAAGTACTGGGGTTTGGTGTTGTCAGAGGTTAGTTCCTTGAGGAAGGGAAATGCTATACAGTGTTAAAGGTTATTTAAAAGATGGTGCTCTGACAGTCAGTCGACGGCGGCGGCGGCGGCAGCAGCAGCAGAGGTGGTAGCGGCAACCAAGGTAAGCCTGGAGTTTAGAGCTGTAGGTTCGAGCAGCGAGGGAGGTTCCCGAGCCCAAGGACTCCTAAGCAGCAGCCTCGCCCGGACCCGGCAGGTCTTGGACGCCAATTAGGCGAGCAAGGGGGTTGCTAGGACCATCTGCGGGAGATTTAAAGGGCTCCAGGGAGCGTGAGTGACACGGAGAGGGCAAAGGGGAGTGTAGTGTGGCAGTTTGTGCAGGAAGGGCACAGCCACCCTCCTGGCTCTGGTTGTGTGTAAGGTGTGAGTATGGTGGTTTTTGTTGTTTTTCTTTTTCCTCTCCAACTTGACTAGATCTAGCAATGGTTCACAAACAACCAAAAGCCATTGCTGCTGCTGCCAGCATTAGTGTGGTGACCCAGACAGAACCCTCCCAAAAAGGACGCAGCTGTGTCTGAGTCTGGTGTTAGTACTGCAGGACAGTGCAAAAGACACCTGTGAGTGGTGAGAACAGGTGAATGATCTCATCTGTCTAGTGGCAGAGCTTAAGGAAGAAGTGAAAAGGCTAAGGAGTATTAGGGAGAGCGAAAAGAAAAATAGACTGGTGGAGTTTCACCCTTCCAAGCCTGAGGGAAGCTCAGCAGGAGTCAGAGATGCCCTGTCCCTCTTGCCGTCAGGCAGAAGGAGGAGAACCTAGTGGATGGGGGGGAATGGAAGTGAGTTCCTGCTCAGGGAGGTAGAAGAGTCCCCTCCCAATCCCCATCACCTTCCCAGGTGCCCTTACAGAATAGGTGTGAGGCCCTGGATCTAGAGGGTATGCAGATGACACTAGAGAAAAAAATCTGAAGGGTCTCCCAGTTGCACTCTGTCTATCAGACAGATTATGACCTCAGGTATTAATAAGAAATCAAGGGTAGTTGTAGTAGATGACTCCCTTCTGAGGGGAACTGAGTGCCCTGTATGCTGCCCGGACCCATGCCACAGGAAACTCTGCTGCCTCCCTGGGGCCTGAGTAAGGGATATTACCAGGAGACTCCCAGAACTAATTCAGCCCTCTGATTATTACCAACTGCTGGTTGTCCAGGTTGGCAGTGATGAAGTTGACAAGAGGGGTACCAGTGTAATTAAAAAGTACTCCAGGGTTCTGGGTCAATTGTTGATGGGACAGGAGAACAGGTGGTGTTCTGCTCAATTTCTTCAGTAGCCAGGATGAGTGACGGAAGGAACAGGAAAACCCATGTTACCATTAAGTGGTTTAAGGGCTGGTGCCATCAGTGGAATTTTGGTTTATTTGATCATGGGGCAGTTTTTACAGCACCAGGCCTGCTAGAGTCAGTTGGGCTTCATCTGTCTAGCAAGGGCGAAAGGATTGTAGCCTATGAGTTGGCAGAGCTGACTGAGAGGGCTTTAAACCAGGTTGAAGGGGGAAGGGGATGAAACCAGGCTCTCCAAAGATTTCTTGATTGAAGTACATTATTGTGAGTCTCAAAAACTGATGATAAACTTCATAAATGTTTGAACTAAAGAGTGATTAAGCTTGATTTAGGCAAGCTGTGGCTATGAAGTACTTGCCAAAATTGTTATTTCATTATATCCTGCTCCTAGGGAAGGGAGATCCTGATTGCAGCTCTGTTGTAAGTAGGCCACACCATGCTTTAGCAAAGAAGCCAAGAATATAATGTATAGAAATAAGTTCATTTCAGGTGATACCTATAGTTATGTGATGAACTGACGTTGAAGCTCTATTGCCAGCAATCTGTGCCGTTCTTACTGTGTTTAAATTTTCCTGTGCATTCTTGTAAATACAGATCTTAGGAAGGAAAAAAAAAAAGCATCAGATTTATTAATGTGGCTAAAAAATATGCAGAACAGGCCATGCATCTTCACATGGCCCATTGGACTGCTACGTGATATCTTCTACTGTTACACTATGTAGAAAGACTAGATGTTTAAAAAAAAATTATTAGAAAAAAGAGAGCAGGTAAGGACTGGAAAATAAAGTTGTCACGTTCTCCAGCTGCAGTAAAAAGCAAACTCAGATTCTAGTTGCTGAGATTTCTACAGCGCTTGACTAATAATGGATTATCTTGCTGTATTCCTGACTTCGAGCAGCTATTGTGCTGAAATGTGGGTCCTGGCTGTCTGAGTCTTTCCCACTTTCCGCATCCAGGAATGGCTGGAGCTCTGAGAGAACAGATTGTCTGGCTTTTTTTTGCTTTCTTTTTAGCCAACCTTGTTTCCAATCTGGTCTGTAGATAGCAAGCAGCAACTGGCTATGAATAATGTCTGTGTTGCTTAAAAGTGACATCTGTGACTTGCCAGACTGCCTACGTGAAATGCTTCCAATGATCTAGTTGTTGCTCATGCACCCCTGTAGGATGGGGACAGCAGCCTTAAGGCAAAACCAGAGTGCTCTGCTTCACTTTGTTGACCTTGGGCATGCACTGCTCTATCCCGAGATCCCAAATCCTGCTGTATGTGATCCACTTTGAGATGGTGCCGAGGCTGGAGCGAGGCCACACGCCACTCCTGTTGCTGATGGCTGTGCCTGCTCCTGCTGTCGTACAAGTGGTAGTATGCAGGAAAACCAGGAATTCAGAAACCTTGTGTTCTGATACATTTACTTTTCTTGAAGAGCTTAGGTATCAAGGTTGACTCATGAGGATTCCACAGAGAAAGCTGAATTTTCATTTCAAAGGTCAAAACACAGATCTTTTGAAAGTGATAGATCATATCTATCACTTTAGATCATTCTGGTGGTGGCTGAGAAGTATATTTTAAGAGACTTACAAGCTTCATCTGCCTCTAAGAAGGGAACAGGACAGTTGCTCAGCTGTGATTAAAATTAGGATCTAAAAGGCTCTCATTTCTCTGAGATGCAGGCTTACGTAGTGCAATATAAAATAAATTTTGATTCAAAGGCCTGCAGTTACTTACTGCTTGCACCCATAGTCTGGCGAAGATACTGATGACAGATTGCTCTCACTGTCATGGCAAATTCTTTATTCCACTATATTTCATGATGCTGCCAGGCTTCAGCCTAGTGATTGTGGCATCTTTCCCTACCTGCTCTGAAGTGTGTGTAGTGTTTGTACTCTGTGTGTTTACAGGCAGATCAGTGTTTGCAACCATTCAGAAGAGATGGAAAGACCTTTTTTTAGGAGGGAGGAAAACTAACAAAGACAGTTAACAGAACAAAATCCACTCATTTATCTGTAACCTTTCACATCTGTTAGCTGTCTTGAGTGTTGATTTAACAAGGAATCTAGAGATACACTTAGGTACTGAAGAAGGCTTGTTCGCCATGCTGACGTCTTTCTTCTCAGTTGTTAAAAACAAGAAAATAACTCTCACATATGGGTTGTAGTTTGTTGTGCAGAGAGCAGTTTTAGAAAGAGTTCTCGTAGTGAATTCTGTCTAAGAAGCATTAATTACAGCTTTGAAATCTACTGAAGCAAATGACTGAATGTTGTCTAAGAATAGTATTACTTTGAGTTGGACTTGATGATCTTTGTGGGTCATTACCAACAGGATGTTCTATGATTTTTTTAAAAGCAAATCCACAACATGAGATACTTAGAAACTTAATTGGGTGTTGACAAGTTTAACCCTATTTATTTTTTGGCCTTTTTATCTCAGTTTCTGTTGAGACAGTGTGTAATTAAAATACCTTATAGCTTGAGTTGGGTTAACTTAATAGCGTAGCCTGAAAAAGATCCCCAAAACATAACTATTACTTGTTTTTACCAATTGATCATGAAAAGTCAAGGTACTGAGTTTAGTTGCGCCTAAGGAAATCAGATAGGGTTGTAGGGTAGGATGCCTTTGCGTACAAACTGACCAAGTTTATGTGCAATTTGTCTCCCGGATATTCTTCTGGGACTTCTATTACAGACAAATGAATAAAGCTTTACTGTTGTGTCAGTATTTTTTAAGCCAGCAGGAGAGGTTTAGGGCTTGGAGTTTTCGCTCCAGAGTTGCTTTTAACTTCACATCTATACTCTCCAAAAAACCTAGCAGCCAACAGGATGGGTTATTCTCCATCATCCATGTAGTTACTGATTGGTTGTTTTGAGGAACTGTAGTATGCAGATATGAAGACAATCCTTTGAAACCAACCCTTGCATCTGCACACAGGGTTTCTCTTGCAGAGGATGAATAACTTGGTCGCAGATGTTAAGGTGTGTATTTACAGAAGTTCTGTTTCCTGTCTAGCCAGGAGATGGCTCTGTCTAGCCATTCCCAAAGGACATCAAGATTTCTGAAACTAGAGATAATTGGTATTCCTTTGGAGATCTAAATTTGGTGGTTTATGCATCTATTTCATGAATTTTGGGATACCTGTAGGGAAAAGCTTGAATGGGAAGGAATTCTCAACAGAATTACAGTAAGAAAAATGGATGCATATGGACATGATTGCCTGTAATTGGAGATCTGTTTGTAAAAGGTCAAGGTAAAGGCCTTACAATAACCAGAACCTGGCTAAAAAAGCCTGGCAAGCACTCAACAAGTTGTCTTGCTGCTGGAAATACAGCCTTTGAGCTGAAGCATAAATAGCTGTGAAGCATGGTTTTCTTGTTTCTCTACAAGTGGTGTTACACCTAGTATCTACTTCCAGTGATCTTAAAATAAAATAATAATGGTACATGCTGAGTGGCCCCATCTTGTGAAGCCACTAATATTTGATCCCGTGTCAGAGGAAGAGAGAAAGGAGGGCTACTGATCCTCTGTTTGGTACTTAATGGTCTTCTACAAGACAAGGGGGACCCAAAACTACAAATAAGTGCAGACTATTTTACTAGGTTGAAGCACCAAGACAAATACTTGAGAAAACCCATTAAGAGCAATTGACCTGTCGGCTTAATATTCTGCAAAAAGTGAGGAGAGCCCATGTTGAGAGTCTTACGTGCTGCACAGAGTGAACTATCACATGAAGAAAGTGTTATGTGTACAAAGATTTTATAGTTAAAGGACTCAGCTGAAATAACGGATACAATCTGACTGTGAATTGTATTTTTGACCTATTAATGCAGGTGGTAATCACAGTTCTTGCAATTCATACTCTTGGGTCATCTAAATAAGCACAAGTGAATCCCTGATGATTAGATCAGGTGAAGTGATTACTGAATATCTTGTCTACCGTCATAGCTTCTTAGGTCAAAGAAAACAGTAGTGTTTTTCTGATGAGCAGTAGGTTATTAACTGTTGCTTTTTTCTAAAATCAAATTAAAACCAGGTAATTGGATAGTATAAAACTTCTTGTTCTTGTGTTATCTTCTCTGTTGCATTGCAGATGATTTGCTAAATTTAGACCCACATTGGTCTATAGAGTATTCACCAAACATGGGCCTCTTTAAGTAGAAGATTTCAGTCTAATCGTACACTTTACTGGTGACAAACGTTGCTAAGACTCTACATAAGCAAACATTACTGAAAAAGGAGGAAACTGCAATTTCCAGTCCTGAAGGCTTCAAGTAAAGTCTTTGTCAGGATATTCAAGTTCCAGGCACAAAAATGCCACATTTGAAAGTATTGTAAGATTGTCTTAAAATGGCCAATAAATGTTCATAATATTTGGTGAAATTTTCATCAGTGTTTAATGCTGAGAGATCAGCCTTCAATGTGAGAATAAAAACCTAGACATTCAAACTCAGGAAAATTTCTACTGAAAAGAGAAAAGGAAAATAGAAGCTTTTTAAAGTTGGAATAATATTGGCGTGACAGGTAGCATCTGTTTTCTGGAGATAGGACTCAATTTAGGACTTAAGGAAGTTGATTATGGAATGTTTTGAGGACTTTTATTTGCTGCTTCCTTTATAGACAAGTTGATTTGCATTTTTCTTGATACTAAGATGCCTGTCTGGTCTTGAGATAAGAATCTCGAATTAATTCAAGACTTCTGGGAAACCCTGGCTAGTAAATATTAGTAAGTTTGACATTATTATTGTCCTGGCTTCTGAAAAGCTGGACTTCTCTGTGAGTTTTCACTGTTGTTGGTTTTGTTTCAGGAGAAATGTGAATTTAGTTGGTTGGGGTTTTTTCCCAGTAATTTTGTGGAACTGAGTAGCTTTTGGGTGCACAAAGCTGACTTGTTTGGATGTGGGGTTTTTTTGTTGTTTATTTTTTTTACCTGACATTTAAAGATTTATATTATAACACTCAAGTATTTCTGACCAGTTACAAAATCTGTATGGCTGAATGATCTTCCATAAATGTTTTGTAGTGTGACACGGTATGAAGATCTAATCAGTAGAGGGAGCTGTGTGCAAGACCAGTGGTTTCTTCCTTTCTGTGGTCCAAGTTCTGCAAGGCAAGACAAGACCATTTAAAAAAGTTTTGAAAACTGGCTGACTTGCTGTAAAATACCACTGGCTGTTTACTTAAGGCACTGATCTAAATGCTTTAGGGAAATGCATTTCTATTCAAATAGGTATAACTGCAATTATACTTTTTCCGATGTTCATGAAATCATAGACTGATCAAAGAAAATTTTGAGATGCAGATCCTAACTTGGGCTATACATGTTTTGAGCAAAAAGTTGCAAAAGAGACTGGAAAGCATCCATGTGAAAATCTTTAATATCTATGAGGCTCGTCAGTACAGGGGACATATTTGTCTTAAATTTTCAGAGCTCATTTACAACTGTACAAACACCCACTAAGAAAAGTTAATGTACTTGATTTTTTCCCCCACCCTCATTAATCCTTGTACTTTTCAGAGCTCTAAAGTAGGATAGCTTAAATCTGCCTCAAGAGCAGCTGAGACATCCTTATTACTGCTCATCTTAGAGAAGGGTGGGACAGGCAGGTGGGGAAGGAACATTTCCTTTACAATCATGGAGGATCTAGAAATCAGACTTTAGCTTTACTTTGTCTGAGTCTTCTAACTCTATGCGAATTAATGTGTGACTTTTAGTGCAGTACTGTGAAATAGAAAGTTTGCATTAGAAAGCTCTTAAGACACACAACAGCTGGTTGCTGAACATGTAATTTTACCAAAGTTAAAATAAGTCATTTAAGAAAGAAGCTTTTTCTTGTAACTTGTGCATGCATGTAATTAGTAGGTCTAAACTTTTCCATCTGCATGATTGTTCTTTTGCATTACATAAGTCTCCAAGAACAGGTTTAATTACCTAATTAAGGCTATGGTTATTATTTCCTGTGGAACATTTTAATTACAAATAAAAACTAAGGTGAAGCATCTAATATTGAAGGAGAAGGTTTGTTCTGAGATTTTACAGCCATTTATGCTGGTATAACTTAGTAAACGTTTCCATATGAAACCCTAAGGAGCAGAAACTCTTATTTACATATATCCACCCACAGGAGCAATTCCTCTAAAGGTAGCCTGGAGAAGACATTTTTGAAGGTCCTCTCAAGCCACTTCATACCTTGAAGCAGAAGGCCTGGAAGTGGTTGCAGTTAAGTGGTATAGATTCTTTAAATAATTGTTTCTTGTCTTAGGTACAAAGTGTGTTGGATTAGTTTCCTAGATCTTGATGGAATGGTGGTCAGGTTCTCCAAAGCATGTGTTTTTGAAGGTTTGCAAGGTACAAATAAAAGAATGGAATTTCTTCAAAATTTACATCACTGAAGTATTAGAAGTTCTTTAATGTCTAACTAAAAAGAAATTCTCCATTTAACACAGAGATTTTTCTTCATGATGAGAAGACACTAGAGTAAATACATACTTAGACTTTCTTCAAGTCCTGGATTCTCAGGAAAGACGTTGATCTTTCAAATTAAATGTTGAAACCTGGAAGCAGATTGGCTGAACTGCTTTTCTGGTTCTTTGGATTTTATACTTATAAAGAAAGGGGTATTTTATATGGGAAGATGCTCTTTTCTCTATCCCTCAACCCTCAAGAAAATTCAAACCAAATCCTCTATTTTTCCAGGTTTTGTCAACAACAGCAACAAAAAGCAGATAATCCTATGTGTATGACAGTGGCATGAGAACTAGTGCTTGTACAATCACCTGAGCCTTCTCTTAGACGGGACCTGAAGCTTTGGTGTGAAAATGATTTGAAAGTAAGAAAACCTTACTCAGAAAAGAACACTATAAAGGTTGAGTCCACAGACTGCTTTTGTGAAGTGAAGGAAGCCAAGTTCTCCTTTTTACAGTAAAGAAAGTGAAACAGACGGACCAAGTGGTTTGGCAGAAGCAGAAAGTTTTATTGTTGGAAAGGATTAGAGTTTAGGAATTTTGGTTTAGTGGTTTGCACACACCCTTCTGACTATGTACTTATTAATTTTTTTAATAAGGATGTGGTTGAGATGCAGAATTTCTTGGGGTTTTTTTTTTTTTGAGAGGTGGGGGAGGTAATCTTTCTTGACAATTTAATTCATATGTGCTTAATACTATGCACTGGAAATGCAGCACAGACAAACCTCTAAAGATCAGCTCCAAAAATCTCTGTCTTGCTGGGGAGAAGAATATCCATGATTTGTTTGCCCTAGTGAAGCAAAATGTGGTCACAGGTATGTGCTTGCATTCGGGCCTTCCAGTGACTGGAAGAGTTGTGGTGCAAACCAACCAGATTTTCATGCCACTCACCAGAACGCGTGTGAGCCTGTTTTGGTACCAGCAGTGAGAGAGGTTAACCTATTTCTTCTCTGTTGGTGAAGCCTTATGAAATGTATGTTCTGTGGATGGTTCTTGGTCCTAGTGGATTTCTCTCTCCTTCAACAGTCCATGTCTGGCTCAGGGCTGCAGAGTGTAGCAAATCAGACAGGTGGAACACATGTGTCACCTGGCTACTAGGTTAGCACTTTTAGAAAAGCGGCCGTGGCTTTGCACAAACTATAGCTGTGGCTATTCCAGCTCTAACCATAGAATGAGATGAAGGGGAAAAAAAAAACCCAGCAATTTTAGGCTTGTTAAGCTTGGTGGGGATTTCAAGTTAACTTATTTCAGGTTAAATGCCACTTGTTCCCACACAAATAATTAAGAAAGTTCTGAAGTCAGTTTGCGTTAATTACTCTGGAAACAAATTTTACTGAATACAAAATGAAGTATTCCACCATAAAATATCTCTTAGAATAAACTACTTTGCATCTTTTAGCTGTCAGTGTGCTCTTTTAAATTGTGCTATTACTTACTTGTCTTAACCTGTCTACTGTTGTGTCCTTAAGTGCTCTGGAATAATCTTGCTTGGTTATCGTCTTCCCTGTGTGCATGTGCATACATACATATACACACATGTAACGTGCTTCTTGTATGGACGTAGAGTGAGAGCCTGCAGCCAAGCGTGTCTGCGTTGTAGCTTACAGTTTGTGTGCTCTGCTTCCCTGTTGCCTTGGTTCAAGATCTTTCCCTCCCTGCACTTCAGAGTCCTGTCCCGAGAATAAGAACCAAACTGTTGGGAGAGAGGCAGTGTGTCTGGATCAGTACTGCAGGGAAGTTGTAAAAACTGAGATGGCCTTGGGGAGAGAAATCTCAAGGCCTGTATGTGTCACTTCAGATAGTAAGAGAGATGATGTGGCAGGTCCTCCTTTCGCCAAACAGACTGTCAGGGATACTTTTGCCATCACAAAACAGTTGAGACCTGAAGTCCCATTAAGATCTTAGGAAAAAATCTGATGCAAAATCCAGTGGTAGTGCTGGGCATCTGTAATTCCTGAGCATAGAAGTGAGCACATGGCAGGTGCTGGGCTACACGTAAAACAGAGTACATTCAGCACTGAGCAGCTTATCCTCTCTAACCATGGCATACCATGGCTGTCTGGGTTGCTCTTCTGAAAGCTGTGCCTTTTGAGGGAAGGTCTCTCTGCACCAGCAGTGTCTCCACTGCAAGGGCAGCCTCTGGGATTGCAGATGCTGTTGCTGTGCCTGCTAGTGCTGTCACTTTTCCCTTCCCTGGGATCTCCTGGCACTGCTGGAGCCTGGTGGACCAGAGTCCAATCTCAAACAGCCTCCAGTGCATGGTCAGAACTCTCATCCCGCTACTTTTCCCTCCCTATAAGCAGTTCCAGTGATGTATGTGGCTTAATAGAAGTTGTCTTCTGTTACCTTTCCCTTCCCTTCTATGCTCTGCACAGCAGTTTCTTGTATTTTGGCCTAGGGTTATGGGCCTCCCCGAGGAGCTTTTCCTCCAAGTCCCGGCTCAATCTGCTGCATTGGTGTTGACTGTTTCCCAGCATTGCCAGTGCTGACTGTGCTGTTTATTTATCCCACTGGACATTGTTAAAATGAAATTTCAGTGTAATTTTTAGGCTATTCCGTGGATCAGTGCTGTTTGTACCTAAGCTGTTGTAGTCTCACTGATATTCAGAGGTTTAACTGAAAGCAGCAATCTTTCCTGAGTTCTGTCAAGTACTGAAGTCCTATTCAAAACCTACCTTTAAACAGCTTTGCACTTTGAACATTTTCTTTTTTCTTTAGTATCTTTTTTTCCTTTGATGAGCATGTGTTTCCAGATCCAGACTGTTGGTGTTACCTCTCCTGTTCACCTGAATCACCCCTTCTGCTCCTGGGTATCAAAGCTGCTTGTTAGGATGGGGCCTGGGGATGGGTAAAGAGATTGATTGTTAAATCTCTTCGTCCTTTCTCTGGCAGGAAGATGGTGATTCATCCTTTCAGCTTTCACTTGGAATATTTCTAGACCCCAGATGTGCGTTCTGAGCATTCCCAGATTGGCTCTACTTCCTTCGAAGCAGAAGCTGTGGCGGAATGCACTAGAGGCATCCAATTTTAGCGGCACAAGAGCTATGTAAATGCAGCTATACTGTTGCTGGCCCACGCTGAATATCCAGCTGCACTGCATCATGTGGCTTTATGAGCCTGTGACGCTGCTAGCTCGTGAGTCTCTGTTTCTGATCTGTTTCTGGGTGTAGGCACGCACATCTTTGCAGATGTGTGTGCTCAAGGGTTCAGTCCGAGATGGCTGTAATTCTTTATCTTACCATTTCAAGTATGGGCTCTTGAGCTGTGACTGGCAAGGAGCCCAGCAGCCATATGGCAAAGGGCATACTGCCCAATGCTGTTCTCTTCACTGAGTCCATTTGAAGTCGTATCTACGTTTTGAACCCTCCAAACTTTTGGATGGGCTAGCCTAGTCTTCCACTTTGAAGCACTTTCTCAGGAAACAAGTGGGCAACTGTGATCCTTTAACTACAAAGGAGAATGTAAAACCTTTTTCTTACTAACATCATGAAATGAACTCTCCAGAATGACTTTTCTCAGGGAGACATGGTTGGAATGTGATAAGCAACATAAGCAAACACAAATGGGTGATGATGGAGTGACTCAAGATAATAGCATGAATGAAGAGATCAGCTCTTCTAGATCTGTCGTAACTATTTTAAAAAACCTAATCCATCAGTTTCGGATAAACATTGCCATATTGAATCTTGCTTTGTTTGGCTCCCAGAGTTGTCCTGGCTTGCTTGTACCTTATGCTGTAAAGTTAAGCATGTGGTATTTTTAATAAATGCTTATTCCTGTATCTTGGTCCAGTGAAGAGATGCTTCAGAATAAGCAGAAAGTTGCAAAACCTTATTTCAGCGTTTTCTTTTTCCTCAAGTAATGTACAAAATGACAGGCTGCATAGCAGCTAAAGCAGTATTGTCTAGGGAAGCATCTAGATATGAACTGGTGAGATCTAAACTAAGCTTTTCATGGTAGAGCTGTTTTGTCAGTCAGGTCCCTGCCTGACTGCATTGGAAGAGTGCATTTATGCATTGGAAGAGTGGCATTAAAATAAGTGTTCTCCTTGAGTTAAAAATTACATATGCACCTTAGCCTGCTGTTCCATAGTTTTCTACTGTAAAATTTGTGAAAACCAGTGCAGAATGGCATGATTAAATCTGCTGTAAATTATTTGTTTTAAACAAATGTGTGCAATATAGGTAGAAACTCATGCCTCTGACATGCATGTAGTACTTGCTAAACTTGAAGTCTTAACTCTAGCTTTTTTCTTCCTGTAAAGCCTACTAAATATTGTTAGATATCTGAAGATCATGGATAATTTTTCAGTAATCCTGGCTTCAGATTTCTTCTAAAGGGAGTAATTAATATGCTGCATCTAAATGCTAATGGAGAGAAATGGCTGGATGGTCCCTGGCAACTACTGGAGTAGTAAAACCCTTCCTTAGGCACAGGTTTAGAGCATCCTCTGTCAGAGTAATGTCGTGGAAGTATGGCTAATGGGGTCAATGTACATGATATTGAAATGCTTTCTATTTCAAAGTATATACACCTAAAGCAATGTGTTTACAGAGGCACAAAGACTTATCTCTACAGTTGCCTCTGATGCTCAAGGTTTGAGGTCTAAAGAAACCAGGCAGCTCCAGGGAAGGGAGTACTGTACATGGTGTACCTGCTGGTTGTGTAAGCATAGCAGTACTCACCTGGAAGACTCAGACACAACTGCTTGCTTTTAAGCTTTGAGAGAATCCTTCCTGAATGTATTTGATAGAAACAAGCAATGTTTTTATTAGAGTTCGCTATTTAAAACATCTCCTACTTAACTCCTCCAATTTAGTCTTCTCTAAAAAGCAGGTTCTTTCTGAAAAGATTGCTCCTCCTAGAGACAAGGCAGGTACTAAATGTTTATAGATAAAAGATCACCCAAGATATCAAAAGAATGGTTTTGCTGAAAGATAATGAAGTAGAAGGGAGGTGGGAGGGAGAGGACAAAAGAGAGGAAGAGAGAGACTACGGTGTGTTCGAGTCACAATCACAAGGTGTACTATTTGCTGCCGGGGGCATGGAAGGCGAGGGCATATAAATGCGTGTTAGCTGAGATGGAATACAGCCCTAAGACAAAACTGATGTGTTATCACACATCAGCCTGTCAGCAGTGGAGATCAGGGTTTTGTTTTGCCTTGGTCAGTTTTATTAAAACTACAATGTGCCCTGTGTTGTGGGTGTGCACTGCGAGGTGTCATACATTGGCGTAAACAGCTCTTGCAGCTTTGCTGCTGAGACAGGTGGAAAGTATGTGTGGCTCTGCTGGTATAGTGTAATTTGCTTGGATGTTACAATACAATAGCTTTCTTTTGCAGCCTGTGCTCTTTGTAATCGTGCTTGCAGAAACTGATCATGGGAGGTCCAAGTGAAAGTTTCTTTTTTCCATCTGAAGGGAACTAGAGTAACTAGAAAAAGGGTAATTCCTTCAGTGAAGATTGAATCTAACCCGAGTTTAAACTCATTTCTAGAATCAAAACTTAATTTAATTGTGGTCTGTTTGTGCTTTCAACAGACATGTTTTAGAGTAGATGACCTTGATTTGCTGTGGGTCACGTGTTTACTCCTATGTGTAAACTGTGGCCTGTTGATCAGACAGGAAATGTTCTGGTTTGAAAAGCTTCCTGTCATGTCCTCATTCATGTGAAAATGAAGCTTCTTGCTGTTATAATCCTTTCTGGCACATCTTGTTACCAGTGTCCCAAGCTAACACATCGAAGGAACTGCACTGCAGACGTTCCAAAGAAATTGCAGTGCTCTTTCCAAAGGATGCTGCTCTATCCAAGCAGATGGTTGGCCCAAAAAAACAAGGCTGGGACTCTGGGCTCCAGAGAAACTGGGGAGAGAGCTAAGTGAAAAGGAATTTTAAAAGATGAATGACGTGCAAACTTGTTATGCTCAGTTTAGGAGATCTTAACTTAAAACATACAGTTTATGTGTGAAGGAAGGTCACAGATCAAATACTGGGAAAAGACTGAGGCAAGTCATCTTCGATCTAGATAAAGGTACATGCATCCAGCACTAATGCAAACTGGCAGATGTGGGATGACCACATCTGCACCTTAACATGCATGATCTATATCACATGATCCTGTAATAACTGGAGAAGGCCAGTCGGTCCGTGCTGACTGTGCCCAGTCTCCTGACCTTGATTCCATATAGCAAGCTAACAAAAAACAAACCCCTTGTCTCTTTGATCATCCAAGGGAGTACCAGCTCCAAGGGAGTTCTTGCCTGTGCTGCCAGCTTAAAATGAATCCAGGCTGGTGTGTCAGACAAGCAGCTAATCAACAGATCTGCTCTTCCAAATGTCCACCCCTGTAAGTTTTCCTCAGTAGTACTACTGTCTGCATGTTTTCTCCTATCCAAAGGAGGGTTGCATATTTGTGGGATAAAAGCAAGTCCTACTGGGCCTGGCTTCCTGCTACAGCAGGTTTGTCAAGCCTGATACTGTATTAACCTTGTTTCTCTGTTGGCCAGGTATGGGTTTCTCTGTACCTAGGAAATCAAGGGGACCTCTGCTTTGGAAGTAGAGGGATTCGCTGCACTTCACACAACTTTTTTTATTATCTGCTTTTCATTTGTCTAGTGAAGACAAATACCTCTGCATGAAAAAGTCTGTTGGATAGTGATGGCATAGAGAACTTGGCAAAACCAAAGCATTTACAACATCTGTATCTTTGAAGTGCCTGTTTAACAGTGCCATTGTCATGCCAGTTGGAGGCAACACTTCTCTTTGCAATTGAAAGGCTCAGCAGAGCTAGCTGATAAGCACTGGTGCCCTGCTGGGAAATTGACCCTTTGAACTGGGAAGAATCTCTGCAGATAAGCAAGTAATGGAATTTTTATCAGGTCTTGCTTTTTATTGTGGCACGTATAGAGTTGTCAGGCTTTCTAAGTTGCAAAAGTGTTTTCTCTCTAGCCTAGTAGGCGTGTGGGCAATGTAATAGTCACAATCTAAAGATGCTGCTTCCAGGCTTGAAGGGGATAACCATGCCTTGCGCTCACAGAACGGAAAGGAAGCAATGACAATATAACTTAAATAACAAACGTATGTTGATTTAAGAGCCAAACTTTCTGAGCATCCTAACTCCCAGGGGAAAGGAGAGGAGTGTTGAGAATACTCTCAGCATCTTTGTAGATATAAAGATATCAAGTTTTTTTCACTGTTCCCTTTTTTTAAAAACAAACAAAACAAACAAACACAAAAAACCCCAAACCAATAAGCCAGGAAGTTTATTTAACAAACTTATGTTTTCATTTCACTGTAGAAATAAATGCTCTCTTCTACATTAAACCTCATAGATACATTTTTCTCTAAAAAGATAACTTTTGTCTCAACAACATAACAATGTTTGCAAGCAAAGAACTGTTAAGCACCAGGCTTCCTCTGTGCGGGTGAGAATCTGCTTTCATTTAAATCAGGGATCAAGCCTTTCAAGGCTTTTCTTTCTAAGCCCTAAAATTGAACCATTAGACTTCTTATCTCAAATCTCAGTACCAAGAAAGCAAAGAGAAGGAAACAAAAACTCAGACTTGACCTGTGTTTGAGCCTTGTTGTGTCCCTGTCCTGGATGCTGTTGATATTTCCACTATGACCATTCCAGGAAAGCACAGCGTGGGTCTTGCGGAAGGGCTGCTGTCGCCTGTGGGAGTGTTTGAGTTGGCTTTGCATGTTCTGAACCAGGACGTTGTATATTCAGCCCGTGCAATCTGTTTGGCAAAGCAGCCGTCTCTGGCAGGCTACACATCCAATACAGATGGTTTGATTAGTGAAGTTTGAGACAACAACAGAGAAGAGATGGCTCTATTAAATATGTTGATTTGAACAAATTTGTCTGGTGGATGACCTGCAGATCAAAGAAGGCTGTAAAGGAGAGTACAGCAAAATGATGTGGGAAGCTGCTGCCGTTGCAGTGGGGGACAGAATATGTTGCTCTGAGTACAAATTAATCAAGTTCAGGCTGACATTCCTTCGTGTCAGGTTTCCCCTTTGGTCTCTCTGAGACACTGCTGCAGTGGAAAATTTTTCTCTCCAAATAGTTTTATACCCCTTCATTGCTCTTTAACATGTGCTTTATTCCTTGCTAACAATATAGCACTGGTGTGTTATATTAATGAATTTGTAATTTAAAGAAGGGGGGCAGGGGCTGACATATGGCAAATACATGCTTTAGTTCTGGTACGCACATGATTTTGAAGATAAACAAAGCTGTTTCCTTATCCTCAGCATGTACTTATTTTGTTTTGCTGATAATGAGAAAAAATTAACAGTGTTAAACATGACTGAAAACAGCGGTATCTTCTGAAATTAATGTCTGTGTGAACGACATTGATAGTCCCTTTGCTTCTTTGCAACTCTAGAGTTCATTTATAAGATGCATTAAAAAATCATCCTGACTCAAAGAGTTTCAAGTTTCTCTATTTTGTTTTCAGTCTGGTAACAATGGTCTCTCTGCATTTGCTTCTCAAATATGTATAAAACTGAAAGTTATTTTTATTAAAAATTGGATGCTATCAAAAAGTTTCCAAATGATGAAAGAGTTTCTGAAAGTATTTTATAACATAGATGTTTTGCACTGGAGTTTGTAACTACTTCCAGCACTCAGGCTGGAGTGAATTCTAGTTCCAAAATTTTTTTTTAATAAGGATTTGTTTAAAAAACATGTAGATGCAGCACTTAGGGACATGGTTTAGTGATGGGCTTGGCAGTGTTAAATTAATGGTCAGATTTAATGATTTTAAAGGTATTTTCCAATCTAAATGATTCTGTTATTCTAAGGCAAGTTATGAAAACCTAAAAACTCAGGGAAGGCAGCAGTTATTCTGCTATTCCACATTTTAACCATGTTTATTTAAGCCAGTAGAAGACTTCTCAGAAGCCCTTTCCGAGACCAAACTGAGGTCAGTGATCTGTCCAGGAAAAAGTCTGGCACTGCTGCCTCACAATACTGTTGCAGAGGTAGCATCATCTCTAACTCTTTACTGAAGCATTCTATCAGAGAGTCCCATTGAGCTCATGGGAACAGAGGCTGATGCCATCAAAAACAGGAACTAGTTTATAAAGATCTCTGGCATAACCTAAGTCTGTTCTCAGTTTAAAAGATAAGACCCTTCTTAATACAAAACCCAGTGCCTCTGAAGTGACATCTCTCCACCACATCTAGAAATGTCTTTGTGCCCTTGAGTTGTGGGAGGAAAAAAAAGAGGAGAGCATACAATTTGGAGACCTTCTGTAATTTTTTTTCCTATTTCTTTTAAAGTAGAGAGGTGATCTATCCCTTCTTATCTTTTTCCATGGACTGAGTTGTAGATGTAAAATTTTTTTAACCCCTTGTTGTTAATGCTATGATGTTCTGCTACAAAATCACTGTATTGTGAACAGCACAGAACAAGCAGTGAGTTGTTTTGTGCTTCTTCATAATTCTGATTAATGATGTCTGGTTTCTTCTAACACCTCTCACATGAAGGTTCTAGCTCTGCTCTTTGAAACAGATGTACAGCTATGACAGTAATTAGATAAACTCCAGTGACTGAACTTGGCATGCACTTCCCAGAGGGATTCTCCTGTTTTGCTTACATCAGTGCCCAAGAGTAAGAGAGCACTATGCAGAGCAAAACATGTTAGTAAGCTGGAAAAGTGGATTCTGTTGCTGCACTCGCCTTCAAGAGAAAAGATGTGCATGATGAAACAGTTTACTAATCAAGTTCTAGTCATTCAGAACAAACCAAGCTTATTGTTGTCAGTATTTCATGAGGCATGTTTTTTTGTAAAATAACCAGACTTTCTCCATAAATTTAAACAGTGTGACACTAATTTCTCTGCTGTGGTGAAAAGTTTTCCTTTACCTCCCTTTAATAGCATCAAACTAGCAAAATGTTGATAATACAATGATGCACTATTTTATAGTATTGTCAAAGTAGCGTTCAAATAAGTAATACATCTTTGCAAGAAAAGGGTGGTATCAGCCTATGTTTCAGATGAGGAAAGCTGACAAAGAATGCTGGTGATGCTTTAGTAGTCACAGGAAGGTGATACTATACCTTGATCTGTATTTGAGGGGTTTAGTTTGTATGGGGCACTTGTTTTCATAACTGCAGTGTCTTTCTGTAGATGTTCTGCATGGGTCTAATGGTACATAAGCTTCATTCGGTCTCATAGATCAAAATTCAAGGGTAATACACAAGTATCTTCCTGGGAAATGTGACAAGATATTATTATTTGGCAGGGGGTACGCTTGCTGCTGCTTAGGATAACTAAGCAAATGTACAGCTCTGCCTCAGATAAGTCAGCATTGTTGCAAAAAAAAGCCCAGTGTACTTAATTATTGCCTGGGTGTTCAGAGCAGAGACTGGCTTTCTAAAGGATGGGATTTGCTTTGGGTTCTCATTAAATGTTGTGTGCCGTAGTGTGACACACAATATGCCCTGCAGTGTGTCATGTGCTATGATGCTAATCAACATTCAATACCAAAGGAGGAGAGCAGCTGCTCTGCAGTCAGCATGTCTGAACAGTCCTGCACCCAGCAGGGTATCACTTAATTCACGCTAATGGATAAAGAACTGGCCTTGTAACACTTCTGTAAATGAGGCTAATGATCAGGGAAAAAATGCAAACTAGTTCTCATTTATTCATACAGATAGGTGTAATTAGAGGTAATAGCTGGATCCAAAAACTTTCTCTCCAGCATTTATTTGTTGATAGTACAGAATGTGAATCACTTATTCCACTGTTTGTCTCTTGCGAAGTTATTAACTTCACACAGAAGTTGAAATATGTATGCTCTTAATTTCTCATTGAGGGAGTTACAAGGCTTAATGGGGAAAAGCTATGGATAATTGGATCCTTAAACTTACCCCAGTCATTTTCACTGTGTGGTAACGGATCTCTATTGTAAATCCACTGCCGAGAGGATCAGTTTATTGCTTCAAGTTTTTGACCTTTTTCCATTAGTTTCACTGTCTTCCTGTAGATTAGAGAAATCAAGAGGCAACCTGTCCATTGCAATTATGGCAGCTGAGTGTTAAGGTTGTAATTAGGTACAAAAGTCTTACTTTAGCATCTAAGCTGTAGAGTACTAACTTCCCTCTTCCATTTCCCCTGGCTTTCTTCCTCCTTCCTGAAGTCTGTTGTTCCCCTTGCAGGTGTGTCGTCCCAGTGGAACAGCTGATGCCATTTGATCATTCATGTCTTGAAGAATCAATCAGTCACAATGACATAGTACAGTGGTATCAAGCAGAAGTTGATCAACCTGAAATTTTAACAAGTCATCATCAACTTGGGTTTTCTAAGTCGTGCCAAGTGCATGTTTCTCACCCTATTCTACATGCTGGTTTTGACTATGCAGATTTCTCCAAAAGTAGTCTTCCCAGTGTGATGAGCAGGGAAAAAGTAAATCCAGCCTTTATCTAATTTAGAAGTGGAAGTTGAGTAACACTTGAGGCTCTGTGGTTCCAACACAGAACCAGTCTGGGTTTATACAGGCATTCCTTATTTTCCGTAGTTTAATGTTGTGCAAACTAGCTACATAAAATTCTGTGAGAGCAGGTTTTACTGCAGCTGAGCAGGCCCCTTTCTGGACCTTTGCATGGTAACTAAGTCTTGCAAAGTTTTAGATATTATCTGACAAGTGCACCAAGAATTGAGAAAGGACATTCTAATCTAACTTGCCATAATGACATCAAGTTGGCTGAGAAAGCAGTAGCAGTGCTCAAAACAAGGTCAGGATTCCCTATTCTTAATTCATCCATTTCCTAATGAAACTGCAGTTAATTTAACTAGATGATGTTTTCAAACCTTTTATCTTTTCTCTCTTCTTTGATGTGCCCATTAGTAATCTCTTAAGGTCCTCTTTCTGCATGGAGCTTACACAGCAGTCTGGAGGTGTGTGTGGGATATTTGCTGATGAAAGCAAATCATCCAAACCTAAAAAGTGATTCCAGCCCAAATCCCAACCCTGCTCTTGTTGGAAAAAGTCGTTCTTGCTTTAAAACTTGGACAGTGGAAGGTTCAGACTATCTTCAAAAGACTTGAGTTCTTGTTATCATGTGGAAGGAAAGTCCAGATCAGCTGTCAATCAATTGCATTTACAAAAGCAATATAATTATCACTGACTCATTACTTCTGCCTATCAGAAAAGGAGTATTGTGAAAGAATATCAGTGAAGAGAAAGTAGATGATGATTGAGGAGGTAGAGATGTGTAACACAAAAATCCAAATATTACATTAAGCTGGAGAGTCATGTGTATGTGGCTGTTGTGAAACATTTATTCTTATCTTTCTCCTGCTTACTGATTATCTGAGAGTTAATCTTGTCCTGGGAATATTTCTTGTAGACAAGAAAGCAAGTCAGGAAAATATGCAAGTTTAAAGGGACTAAATAATTGAGAATTTGAACTAATACTAAGCATACATGAGTATTCTCAGGACTTTTTTATAGACTCTGTATGAGACTTGCCATTTTTCAGGCCTCTAAAAATGCCATATGTCTTGACAAATCACCTGTCAGACATATCTGAAGTCATATTGAGCAGCTCTGATATTCACAGGTTTACTTAACAAAACCTGGTTTGTCAAAATTTAGGGTTTTGCCTTGAGTTCACATCACTATCTCAAGTATATGCATTCAAAACCTGTTTAAAAGATAATGAAACATCATGTATTGGAAAGGTTTGGATGCTCTTCTGCTGTCTCATGCTGAAAGTGATTGAACTTTTTTCCTTAGAAACTGCAGAATGTTAGAAATGAGTCTTGAGCTATCTTTGTGCAAGTAGCTTGACACTTAAGTAGATTAGCTTAGCCTCTGACACTGGAAGTCGTAGCAATGGTAAAATGGTTCACTTCACAGTGGCTGAATGTAAATATATTCTAAAACAATGGGGATGGAAGTTGTCTATTCTAGAAGCATACGTTGTCTATGGCCATAGCTTGCATCAGCACTTGTTCACTTCCATTAAATTCTGGTACTCTTTCAAAGCGAGGCATTATTACTTCAAGGAATCCAGCCTCCTGAGCAAGCTGCTAAGAAAAGCTGGGACGTGCTGGCAAGCCCAGGTGGGTGTAGCTTAAGAGGCTACCAGCTGAGTATCAGGTGTCAGGTGTTGTCAAGCAGTTGTTGTTTCAGCAGCTGACAGTACCATGAGGACTTAAGGATCAATGGATGCTTCTACAAAGGTCACTCATGTCAAGGGTAGAACAGTTGAGTGTTCTTAAAACAATCTCATTTGTACTATTTGCTTCATGCATAAGGATTTGCAGTACTATAAATAATCAAAATGATTTTATTCCTAAAATATCCTTATATATTCTTAAGAATCTGCAAACATTTCTATAAATACAGTTAAGGATATACATATGTATTGGAGACTCCAGAATTTTCTGTAGTAATGTCATGTTGGTGTTGAGATGAAGCTTGATATGGAGGGGATTTAAACTGATTTTCCCTATTGTAGTTACAATTAATTATCTTGCCAGTTGGTGTGGAAAGGATAATGACTGCTAGCTGAGAAACATAATTACTGGATTTCTATTTGAATATTTGTTTAACTAAGATCTTCAATATTATGCTCCTGAACAAACAGACATAACTTGCATCTTGAACAGACACTGCCTGCCCACTTGGCCTTTCACTTCAAGTGCAGTGGAGATGAAGAGAAGGAAAGGAGCACTATTATATGTCCAACCACCTGATCCAACCACCACCACTAGATGCTTAGGCATCTAGTTCTGCGGTGAACAGAATACTCTTTCATAGTATCACCATTGAATCATGGAATGGTTTAGGTTGGAAGGGACCTTAAAAATTATCTAGGTTTGAACCCCCCTGCTATGGGCAGGGACACCTTCCACTGGAATTGGTTGCTCAAAGCCCCATCCAACCTGGCCTTGAACACTCCCAGGGGCGTATCAGGCCATTGACTGCAGGTCTTTGAGTGCACCATCCAGCCAATCCCTTATCCTTTCAAATGCCTGTAGATGGTGACTCTACTAGGTCTGAGGTTTTTATTGATCTAGCACTGCTTGCTTAATCTTTCTCCTCAGTTCATACTTGAGTGTCTGTAATCCCAAGGGTACTTGGCATGCAACTGAGAGAAGTGCTGTTGAAGCCATCTTCCTAACTGCCTTTTGATGTGGTTTTGATGTGTCGATGTAGTTATGATAGGTAGCTTCTTACTAGAAGTGGGACCATGCCTCTCAGCTTTCCTCCCATGCCATTCCTAATACCGACAATTGTGCTCAACTCATCCTGCAATAAACCAGTTCTGTGAGCTAAACCAGAGAGAAAAACTAATCATCCCTAGAGGAAAGAAAAACCACAAAAACAAACAAACAAACCCAAAACCAAACAAACAAACCAACTCCCCCAAAAATAAAAAAATAAAGAAGCAAAAGGGGGGGTGGGGAGGTGGGAGGAAGTGACCTCCAGATCAGCATTCCTCACTCTGTTAAGCAGAAAGCCTCTTTGGGTTTTCCAGAAAATGTGCTGAATCATCCCCCTCCTAGGAAAAGAAACAGCAAGCTTCAACCATGCATGTTTACCCCATATCTTACTGGTCAAACACAGATTAATGTTGGTGAGGTGAAGCTTGTACTAAGGGCAAAACCCCCTTAACACTGACTTTTATTTGCCCAGGCATGTAAATGGGGGCTGGTTTGGTGCCCATTTTGGAGTAATGAGTTACATTAACAGTACTTCCATTGTGAAACCAGACACTGGGAAAATTTTTAGCAAAATGCCAGCATATGGAGGTTTACAGTGCATTTAAGAAAGACATGGGAGTGAGGGGGAAACCTTCATGGATCTCATTGAAGTAACTTCAGTTAGGCAGAGGACTTTTTCTTATCCCCCCCCTTTTTTTTCTTCCTATTTATTAATTTTGTTTCAGGGTTGGAAAGAAAAGAAGGGGGAGGAGGAGATTTGAGTATCATTTTTGTTTTAAGGCAGCAACAAAGTATGGGAACACATTGCAAAACCGTGTGTTAGTGTCTGGAGTCAGTGTGTCATTCAGATGCTGCCTAACCCATGACAAGCTTTCTTAAGCGTGAAGAAAAAGAAAACTTATACAAATCAAGAAAGCTATAGTAACAGTAGTGGCAGAGAGCATGAGCTGCCTGGATAGATGAGCAGTGAACCTCTGGTGAAGTAGAAGCCCGCCCAGCTTTGAGACAGGGTTTTTCGTTTGCTGAGCAAGACGTGAGAGCACTGCTCCTAGACTCAGATAATTATTTAGCCATTCATCTTTCCATGCAAAATACTAAAATACTTACCAAGTTTTGGTGATGCCTTTTGGTAGAACTTCATGGCCTTCAGTCTTGACAGCTCATCAATAAGGTAATGTCTCTTGCAGCGCAGTAGTAAGGAAAGCTAATAAAGGTGTAATGCATCTTGTTATTCACCTGACATTTTTGCATCCTTCTTGCATCAGTTTCTGCCCTGACCTTGACCTGTGAGATTAATTTGGTAAAATAAAGTAATAGTTAATCTACACATTGTTCTATCCCCTGTATTTGTAGTGTGCTGTGCATGTAGCTTGTAGAAAATGGTTGCATACACTGTGCAGGATACCTGTTTCATTGGCTGCTGGATTTCCCTTCTGCAGATTTTGAGCAAGAGGAAGTTACCACAAACCTTTGCATATCTCATCTTTGGCTTAAAACTGAGTTTTGTTTTTCCTGGATATAATGCTTCAGGACCAGTGGTAATTCTCCACGTCAAACTGCCTTCACTTAAACTCAGTCACTTGGGTTTTTTCCTGAGTTCAGGCTTTTGAAAAGTATTGCCAGTGACAGGGAAGACTGAGTGTAACTGGAGCATCACTTGTGCAACAAAACCATACTCACAAAGGGTTTGAAATTTGGTTTTAAATACTAGTTCAAATATTTGTTTGAATTATTAGTTTATAATATTACTTTATTGTTGTTGTTCTTGTTATTTTCTTTACATGTATGCCCCACTGCTAGAGTCGATGTCCCTTTGTGTTTGTGTATGAATGTTGACCACAGCAGAAGATCCACATAGTTCACACCATTTCCTTTTTTAACCTAAATCAATTTCCAAACCAATTTACATAAATTATAAGGAGTTCTTCAGAGGCAGGCCTGGGAGCAGAGCTTGACATGGATAAGAGTGTCATCATGCACCATCCACACAGGCTTTGGCACAATACTTGTCTGAAATTCCCTCAATATGCAAACCGTGCATTAGCCCTGGCCCTGCAACACCTTCCCCGTTGCATAATGGTGTTTGTGCTGGGGTGTTATTAAAACCCCAGGCAGCGATTCCACCCTGCCTCAGCCTCTGCTACTGGCAAAATGTTGAAGGCACATGTTGTTGCAACGCCCTTTGTTGTGCCCTGTGCAGCCTGGGAACAGGGCACTGATGAACCATGGGTGTCAGTGTGGGCAGGGGAGCCCCACTCGCACGCATCAGCTGGTGGTTGTGGTGGTGTTGTGGGGCAGTTACCTCTGCCCTGTGTGACTGTGGGCTGCGCAGAGCCAATTACGATAAAATCAAGATTATTGTCTTCAGATGAGCCTGTGGGGTTAAGAGTTTCCAGATACAGCAACAGACCTGTTGGTTCAGGAGCAAGTCCTAGCCCGATCTGACAAGGAAGGGCATTTTAATGAAATTTTAATTCTTTGCTGCTGAAGCGAAGTAGCATTGTGGTTTTAGAAGGTGTGTTGGTCTTCAACTCTGAGAGCACTAAGGAAAGGAAATAAAATAAACCTCTCTTAGTCAAGCACTCCCAACACAGTAGCTGATGCCAGCCAGTCCTCAGGCCATCTGTAGCTGGTGTAGGCACTGTTTCTCTCCTTGATGCTTGACTGCTTGATGCCTCAGTGGATCTATGTACTTTTGGTTGGTAAAAATAAAACTGAGCTTTTTTTATTATTATTATTTATTTGCTTAGTGCTACTTGATTGTCTCGTTTTGTTATCTGATGTTATTATTTCCACTGGATGTATTGACTTACTTTCTAAAGTTGTTCGTGGCAGTGTCCCCTCTGCGTCGACACTGAGGCAGGCAAAAGGCAAGGATTTGGGAATGCAGCAAAGAGGAGAGTGGAAACCAAGCACCATGATTTAATCACAGACCCTTGCTGGGCAAAAGTAATATTACTCTTGTTTTTTTTAACTTGTTGCATTTCACATGCATGCTTCCTTTTAATTCCTGTATCTTCTGTTTTACTACTATGTCTCCTACAGAGCTGGTTTTCTCTGGATTTTAAATGTTATTTAAATGTTATTTTAAAACATTATTTAAAAATTGGCAAAGATTCAGACTTTGGAGCCATCAGAACTTATGAGATGCTGCCTCCATGCCCTTTCTCTGCAGCCTCAAGAAAGAAAATAAAGGAAGACACCAGTCAGCGGCACAGTCGAGAGGTCTCAGTATGTTGGTAACAGCACTGGTTTGCCTCTGCTCCCAGCAGAGTGCATCACATGGTGATCCTGTTAGCATCAAACTCTCCTGTTTGGGTGGGCAGGAGGAAGCAGTGTTGAATGGGGAGAGGTTTCACCTATGGCTGTAGGCGTGAAGTGGCTCAGAGAGGAGCTGGTGGCCCCTTGGGGTCCTTCAAGGCGTGAGTTTTGCTTCAAGGACATCCACTGTATATAGTGATCAAATAGTGCAAACTGTTCCCACCTATGAAGGCATACTTCCACCCCCTCATATTCTTAACCTGTGAGAGAAAACCTAAGGCTGGGTTTGACAAGACATTCCAATTATCTAGAGATGCAAGTGGATGCCCACAGGGGTTTCTGAACACACCAAGGCAAACATAGCAAATGTAAAGTGGTCTTGGAGGTCAGGCTGTTTATATACCACCTAAGCAAGTGTGTATAAACAGCCAATTTTCCCAGAAGAGAGAGGAAGCAAGGCTGGGAACTGAGCCTGCAGCTCCACAACAGTCCAGCCTCTCAGGAGTCCGTCATGGTTTTTCCTTGTGCTAACATTGGCAGGTCAAGGAAATTAAACCAGCATTTTTCACTGAATTGGGTTTTCCAGTAGATCATCTCAGATCATGGTGAAACTGCTTCCCTTATTCTGGTCTCTTCACTCCCTTGGAGCATAGACCTGGGAGCACTGAAGGTGGAATGGACTTTGGCGCTGTAAATGCATCCCAGAGCTCCCTGTGCTGTTAACCTGCAGGCAGGACCATACATGGTCGAGTCATCGTCCCTGAAGTTCCTGAAGGGCATATTTGCCTGCCTGCATCAGAGATTGGCTTTGATTTGTGCATAACCACCCCTTGGGGAGCAGTTGTAATTCCAGCTCTGTGGACTCCTTCTGTGCTGTCAAGTATATGGAAAACCTTTCCTGGTTTGTTTTATTTCAAAACACAAAACCTAGTTTATTTTGAAGAGTTTTCTCACTGACTTCTCTGAATTATTACTGAGATTTTTTTTTTTGTTCTAGCTTCCATCCACCTTACTGCATGCTTTTACCTTTCATAGCTGACTCGCAAGTTTTTATTTTAAATGAACAGGTGAGATGATGCTTAATTAAAATTCTTGGGATGAAGGTGGTGGTCATTACAGGGTGATGATGCAGAGGGTGAACTCTTCTGTTTATCCACAGAACTAATCGGGCTTGAGAGGTGGGTGTTAAGCCACTCTCCTACCCGGAGAAGCTGCCTCTGAAGCATAAGTGGTTAATTAGTTTTCTGCTCCTTGGTCTCTCTTCTGTGATTGCCAACAAAGGTAGCAATTACCAGGTTATGTCAGGGGATGGTCCCTGATGTGGGCAATTTGGAACTGAGAAACACTGACAACTCAGCAAATTCCTTACAGGCCTGAGAACACCCCTGGCCTGGTCAGCAGTAAAAGAAAGTTGTTACCCAGACTAAATTTGTGCTAATACCTTAGGGCAAAAGGTTCCATATCCATTACAGATCCCTTAAAGCATTCGGTTGTTTGAAGGATCAACTCTACCCAAACAGAGTCAAGAATGTGGTACGTGCTGTAAAGGGCGAGTCGTTTTGTGCCTGTCTTTTTAGTGTCCTTTTTTTTAAGGCAACTTCTGTGGCATAGTTGATGCTTCACATAACAAGTATGTATGCTGTAGTATTTGTTGTGTAAAAATAAAGAAAAAATCATAGCAACACATTTGTTCTTGTGGAATCAGCCTGAATCAAAGGGGTGGTTCAGGAATGACTTTCACAATTTGCAAATGCCTAAAGGGAGTTATGATAGCTGGTTCTTTAGCCTAACGTTCAAGGGTACCATACAATCCAGTGTTTGAGCACTGAAATACAACAATTTGAGATTTTAAAAAAAAAGAAAAAAAACCTGGTGTAAAATAATTGACTAATTGAAATAATTTAACAAGGACTGTAGTGGGTTTTTCATTGCTAGTACTTTTGAATGAAGATCAAATGTTTTGTTCATGGAGCCAGTAATTGTAGGAAAATCTTATGAGTGCATTAGTTCACAACGCATTAGAAGATCACAATGGTTGGTTTTGGCCTGATAATCTGTAAGTGCATTGTCCAGAACAATATAGTAGTTTCTGTCCTCAAGCCAGAAAAGTCCAGGAAAAGAAGAGCCATGCAGCCAACTATCTCTGTATGCCCTTCAACACTTCAGTGTCAGGGAAAGCTTTAGTAAAATGAGAGTTTGACTGACCAGGAAAGTAAGTGAACATCTCTTTGTTGGCTTCAGTAGACTCGTGGTCAGGAAACTTCGCAAACTTAAATGCAGCCATTGTGTTGTGGTGCAGAAGTTCTCCAAGGTGATTCTCATTTTTGCAGTGTGCTGTGCAGAGGTGTTGAGCCTCTGGTGTGGGGAGGTGCTGAGAAAAGGTCAGGCACCTCTAGAAAAGGAGTAGGTGGTATATGCAAATTGTTGGTATTTATTCAGTCATGTAGTGGGAAAGAATAAACATTATTCCTGACATTTCCATTTTTGATTAATGATGAACGGAGTTGGCAGATGTTCAGCAGGCCGACACACGGGATCTGCTCAGTCCAACAAACAGAATAGGAACAGTCAGGGTCTCCTAAAGTTTGTTCAAGGTGATACGCCAAGTTTGACCTAAAAATTACTTAGCCGTTTCAGAATGGAGGTAGTACAACCAGCGAAACTGCTCATGGAAGCAAAATGGGGTGTGGAAGGATGGGAGCTGGTTAGTTTGCTGGAGTTTCAGGAGGTTTTTTTGCAGCCGCAGGAGCCACAGAGTGTGGCTTTGATTCCCTAAGGTTGGATCCGCGCGGGGCCTCCTGCATTCACCCACGGTTACAGGTGTAGTGGTCAGGTCTCTGGACACAGGCAGTCGCTCGGTGGTGGGGATCGGCGGCTTGTAGCGTCGTTAGCCAGGGATGGGGTGTGCCACGTGAGATCAGATAGCCCGGCGTTGGTCTTGATCCATCGGCCGGCCGGTCTGTCTGCCTGCTCCTGGCCACGGGGAATCAGACCCCGGGAGCAGGGGGTGTGGGCTTCTCCCGGCCTCACACGTGAGACTCGCGTGTGCCCGGCCGAGGGTTGGAGGAGCCCGCCGGGACAGCCCCCTCCCGCGGGGGACAGGGCTGGGGACAGGGACGCTGCTCTGAGCGCCTCAGCCCGCGGCAGCCGCCGCGCCTGTACCCGTCAGGGCCGGCTTCCCTCAGCGCCCCGCGGACAAAGCTATTCAAATTTAGAGGAGTGAATTCAAATCCATGCAAATTCGGTTCCTGGGGGAAGCGATAAGTGTCTGTGAAGTGCCCCGTCTCAGTCCCGCACGACGGGTACGGGCAGATAATGCCGCCCGCGGGACCTCGGGGACACACGGGGCTAGGTCACCGCTGCCCCTCGCAGTGGAAGGGGGGGGTGGGTGTGGGGGGTGTGTGTTGCCGCTTTGACCCCGAGATGCAGCGCGAATAAATACCCTTTGATAATGACTTCCCCAGGGAGACAAAAGAGCGAGAGGGAAGAGGAAATTCGACCGCAGTGTTCACGGTTACATTGGCGGTGCCGGGGGGAAGCTGGCCGCCTGCCTTTGAAGCCGAAACACCCGCCTCTCGGGGCTTTTTATGCCTACGGGGGTGGGGGAAGTGGTAAAAGCGGGGGCTGGCAGACGCTTAGGAAATACACCGGTAGTACCGCTGCTTACTTCTCTGTGCATAAGCTGGGACTCGGACACCTCTTTCCCATTTGAGATGTGCTGCAGGAGGCAGCGATGGACGGCTGCTCGCTGTGGTCTTCGGCTTCAGATTGGGTTTTTTACTTTTATTGTTTTTATTATTCATGCACAGCGATCTAGAACAAATGATTTCCCGTCCTGACCCGAGCCCTTCCCGTCCCGGTGCGGGGGGCGGCGGTGCTTGGGCCGGGCAGGGTCAGCCCGGGGCGGCAGGAGCGTGGCCAGGGTGGGGTGGGAAATCTATTTCAGGCGTAAACACGAACAAAAGCGCTGTCCATCGTGTCCTGAGTGCAGAATTTATTGCTTCTGCAGGCGCTCGGTTCCTCGGGTGGGCAGGCGGCGGGGCCGACGACCCTTCCTGCCTCGGGGCCGGTGGCAGGAGCCTCTCCCCCTTCCCTCGCTCCCTCCCCCGCCTCGGGCAGCACTTTGA
>VZRE01011063.1:42841-78959 GCA_013396775.1 Cephalopterus ornatus | reverse complement strand
TGAACGAAGATCGTTGGTGGGAGAGGTCCCTCCCGCCGCCTGACGAGGAGCGGCGAGGGCGCCCGGCGCTGGGGTACGGCGGGGTCGCGGGAGCTCCCCGGGTGGAGGCGGGAGGCGCTGCCGGTTGTGGACGAGTCTGGGGAGGAGCGCTCGGGAGGCTGCTTCCTCCCTGGCCTGCCGCCCCGAGGGAGGGGGACGGAGGGCGGCGCAGGTATCTCTCCCGCTGCGCTCCCACCAGGCGGGACGGGGAAGGGAAGTGGTGGCGCCGCCCGGCAGGGACAAGGGTGGAGGAGCTCGCCGCCGCCCCTTCCCTCGGCAGAGTCGTGCCTGGCGCTGGCCGCTCCTCCTGACCTGCCGGGCACGGGAGGGAGCCGCGGGGAGCTGCCGGCGCCTTCCCGGGTGCGCGGGTCTGTGCAGCCCCGGGTCTCGGTGTGAAACTGCGGCGACGGGGCGAGGGTCGGGTCTGCAGCCGGCATCGCCTCTCCTGCGCCGCCTGCCCCGGCTCTGCGGCAGCCTGGCCGCTGTTTTGGTGCCGTACAGAGGTAATTTGCGGTTACTTGTATCCGCTCTCCCTGGAGGCAGCTCGGCCGGAGGGGCAGGGTGAGTGGATGCGTGCCGGTGGATGCCGGTGCCTTCGCCCATCCGGCTGCAGAGCTTGGGGACCCGAGGGGCTGGGGACGCCTCTGCCCCACCGTAGCGTCTTTGGAACTTGGTCAGGATGGATAGAACCCCACCTGTCCTTCAGGGAGCTCTGCCTGCTGAGAGCGGCACCGTCCCGGCTCCTCCGGGATAAGCGCTGGCGGCGGTGCTGTCAGGGTACGCAGGGCTAGGCGCGGAATTTTTTTAGTTTTCTATTCTTTACAGTTCCAGCTTTGTGACTTACTGAACACTTTCTTCAAGTGTTTTCACTGGAAACTTGTCTCAAATGAGGGCTGTGGGCCCTAACAAAGAAGAGTGTTGTTCGAGAGCCAACAGGTGACGGGGTGAAACCTGAGTATATGTGTACATTGGAGTAAAGTCTGGCTGCTCTTTAAAATAGAATTTTAAAAAATCAATGGGAGACTGTAAATGGCAAGATTTCTTTCTTTCTAAATCTGTACACCCTCCTAAGGAGAGAGGGGGGAAGCATCCGTGAGAATACCACTTCCTCGGCTGGAAGTTTGGGTCTCGCTTTACTGCAGCGTGCTCTTGAGTTTCCATCAGCGCTGAAAGTGCCAAGGATAACACGGCCAAATCAGATGTGTTGGCGTGGGGCGATGCTTTGTCATGGGGCTTCCTCCTTTTGTTAATGGAGATAGCCTGTCTTTGCAGTGTGGTTCATCAAAAGAAAATACCCTGAGAAGGATAGTCTGATTTTCAGTTGGAAAAGTGATCTTTGCGCTGGGATGCTAGAGGAGGAAAGCAGTTAACTTCTCTGTCGGTCCTTGTTCGCTGGCTAATGAAAGGGAAAAAAGTTCTTACTTCTAGGGTCCATCTAAAGGTCTGTTGAATGAACAAGTAGACAGGCTCCATTCTTTCCCCCACTGTTCTGGGTAGTTCATTACTCAAAAGGAGTCAACAGCTGAAGAAGTTGCTGGTGCTGATACAGATTCTGCTCATCAGTTGGATCCAGATTTTCCAAGCATAGAGCTATAGAGTTCACTGTAAATATGTTACTTCTTCTGTAATTAGGGAAGGGGACTTCCTGATGATGCACGTAATACATATTGGAAATAGTCTTTGAATTATTAATAGGTTACTTTATGGTTGTTTATTGCTGCTGTATTACGTCCTTCCTCTTCTAATGTAGTTATCTTGCACCAGGGATTAAATAAGCAGATGAATGAGCTGGCCATGCTAATCTTAACTCGTTGAGCCTTCATTGTGAATGGATGCATGTGATATGCATCTTGTATCCCCTATAGCCTTGTTAACAAGCCTTCTAACAAAAAAATTTGTTAAAACAATTTACCCTGCAGGACAGAGTAAAACAGCAGGGGATGGGCAAGGAGATGTTTGTCAAACTGTGCTCACAAATCATGACCTTTGTATCTGATCGGGGGGAACATAATCAGTGAGGTGGAAATCCTAGCACAGGGGTAACCTTCATATGGGCTTCAGCAACAGCTTTACTCTAAGTTTGATATCCCAATATTTTTTGTACCCGTAGGTTTGTAATTGGGAGTGTAGTTTGTCTTGGCTTCTAAGGAATTTGTCATATTATGGTTAATTCATCAGTGGAAAAAAACACATTAATTGCTTTTCTTTTTAAATCGAATTTAGCTGTGTAATTCAATTATGTTATTCATAGTTGTCAACCTGCCAGTGAAATACCTCCTTGTAGACTATAAAGTCTTTTTTAAGAGGTATTTGAACAAGAGCTGAAACCTCAAAATGTTCCACAGACTTTAAGAAAGCAAAGCAAAACAAAACATCTTTGCTGTGTTCTGTAGGTGTCATGCCAGGAGTAGAAAACCCACCTTTCTACTCATCCCTTGGAAAGCACTTATTTTTTCAGCTGTTGTTTATATTCATTTGAATCCTCCTTAGGACGTAGTAATTTTAAACAGATCACTTTGAAGGATGAGTGTGTTTGGGAGGCGGGGAGGAAAAACCCTGTAGTTTTAAAATGCAAACCAAATCACACTTGAGCAGGAGAGGAAGAAGAATTCCTAAACAAGCAATTGCTAAAATAGTTCTGCAGATAGCCTGCTGTTAAACTAGGCTGGATTGAAACCTTGCTCTCGGCAACACCACAGTATTTGTGACATGGCCGATGCATGATGTACTGTCAGTTATTTTATAGCCAGCTTCACGTTTGCTCTGTGGGAGCATTTTTCTTTGAAAGTGAATGATGTCCTTTGAGTAATCTCAGTTCATTGAAAATTTGTGGACCCTGCCTTGAACATTTCCAGTTGCCTTACCTGGGTAGGAGAACTCTGACAATAAAGTTGCATTTTACAGTAAGGTATATTTTTCCTTTATTCTCTATCAGCCAAACTTTCGACTGTCCTGTATGACTGGAGATTGGACCTGTGGGTCTGTGGTTCCCTCTTGTTGGTGTGCAAGCTCTCTGAAATGGATTGGTCAGAGGAGGCTCAGGCACGAGGAGTTTCTGCAGAGAAGCAGTCTGGTCTCTTACCAGTGCCTTGTCTTCCTTAGGAATTAGGCAGCACTCCTACACTTACATACCTTTGCTTAGGTGAAATCCTGGCATTGCCCAGCTCTGCTTTTTGCAGTGTGGAAGTAGTGTTTAGCCTCAGTATTCAAAATACTCAGAAAAGTTAACACATTACCATGCATTGAGATTTTGGGTTGTTTCCTTGCATTTCAAGAGAAGTAAGTCAGAGAAGTTAATCTTTGATCTCGCAGAGAGAGGGTTTTGCACAATGAATATGAAGCAATTATTCAGTTACTAGTGGGCTTGTGACTGTTTGGCATTGTGTGAATGAGGCAGGGGTACACCCTGCTCAAGTGCCCAGGAACTGCCAAAGCTTAACCTGTCTCTTTGCCTAAATTATGTTTCAGATCTGCTTCGTGGGGTGTGCGGTTGAGATCAGGCTGCCTAATGAAATATTGGCAAAGACGTTACACCTACTGACTCCTTTTATTCCTGGGTTATTGGGCGAGAGTCAGTTCTTGAAAACTGACAGTTTGACCAACCCAAGTTCTTGCGTTGCAATGCCGTAAGAATTGGAAATACCAGCTTAGATGTCAGTGAGTGGCACAGTACTGTAAAACAGATATCTGCCTCTTTCTAAAGGGAAATGGTAAAACAGTTCATCTGCTGCTGAGATGATATTGGAAGGAATTGGGCTTCTCAATGCTCATAGTGACTTTTTACTTAAGAGTTATTTGGATATAGACGATGCAGGACACAAGCTGCCAACCTGAGCATCCCCATCCCTCAGCAACAATGAGCACTGTTGCCTCTTTTTGCTAGAGTGATTTCCTAACTGCATCACAGTATTCCTCTGTACCACCTCCTTCAAACCCCAGTTTTATGCAAGCAATAACAAAAATGTACCTGATGCTTAACTTTATTTCCACCAGTAAGTTGAGAAGGAAAACAGTCTCTTGTCTTGTCATTTGTTTCTGAAGACAACTAGTTCAAGGGATATAGTATGTACCAGGAAGTCTATTTTAAATACATAGAATTGAGTTTGGTTTTACTCACTTTCTTTGAGAAAGATGGTGATATGGCAATGTTAAACTCAGAAGGTTTTTGCTAACCTTCAGTTGTTCAGCTTGAGTAAGATTTCAGACATATGCCTGACAGATCATCAGCTTTCCAGAAATAGTCTGTTCTCAGAGGGGAAGTTGGCAGGTTTGCTTGCCCCATCAAATATTAAATTAATCTCTTATTACATTGCAGCTATGAATGTGTTGGCATCTCAGCCATGCACCAAAAATAATGCCTGTGTTTTTGAACCAGAAGGTTTTGGAGTAAAGTTAAACAACTTAATTTCTTTGAACACTGGCCCAGTGGAAGAGTTAAGTAATGCCATCTCTTTTTATTGGGTGTGGAAATGTATAGATGTATAGAAAATAGGAGTAGATAAGACTACTAGATATTGTAATTTCTCTGAGTTTGTTGCTCTGGATGCATGTGGCCACTTTTTATGGAACAGGTTTAGTTTATGTGCTCAATCATCAGAATTTGGCGCTAACCAGTGCCTTGTACTTGAAGGAGAAACTCGTGTTGAGTAACTAGCAAAATACTTGGGTACACACAGTCTTAAATCTTCCATCTGTGATCTATCAGCAACTTACTTTCTCTAATATGGTGGTGACGAGACTGGATATGTGAAAACGTGGAACTCACCAGAAGTTTTTAGATTGCTCTCCACATTAGACCCACCAGCAAGGTTATATGGCAAGGAGATTAGAATTTTCTACAGCTCAGATCTAGTACTCACAAAATTGGATCTGTGTTTATATAAATAGGTGAAGGAATGTCCTAAAATGGGGAAGACATAGCTCATGTGTAATGTGGTACTGTTACAGCAAGCCTGTTCCTACCCCGAGTGGTCAGGATGTCTGCCATGTTAGGACACATCGTCTGTGGTTTTGATTATCTGTATTTATTTACATATATATATATAAATTGAAATTCCTCGTCTGAATTTCCTAAGAACTTCTGCTATAAGTTTTAATGTAAGATATTTATCTTAAGCTTTTTACTGCAGACTGCTATGGATCTTAGTGAGAGCCTTCTTTGGCAGTTGTTACTCAAAATGATCCCACTGATACTAAGCTTTGCAGGCTTCGTGAATCAACAGAAGCATCATGCTGTAGGGTTTTAAATTGACAGAACAATAATGATGTATTTTACAGAGACTAATCTGGCATAATTGAATTTCAGATATTTAGCAGGACCAACGCCCTTCCGCTCCCATACAGCTCAAACTAAGTTCTCAGAGGAATCCAGCAGATGCTTGCTGCTCTGTGCCTACCTTGTGAAAAGCAGGATGCTACTTGCACAACTGTCTTTCCCCAATAATTTCTTTAGTTTTTGACAGGTGGTTATCATGTCTTTTGCTTTACTAGATTAGTGGTAGTAATGGCTTCAGGAAGAGCTTGTGTCATTCATGTCATTAATATCTGCTCAATGAGTTTTTCCTAGATATACCTATGTACAACCTGTGATCTGAAACAAGCAGAACTGTAAAAGGTGGCAAGTGTTAATATGGAAATACATTGAGGTTGCCAAGTGTGGTAGTGTGTGTCTAGGGTTTGTTTTGTTCTTTTCTTGAGTAGTTTTATTTTTATAGCTCTTTCAAGAACTTTTGAATTGCTTATAGCAAGTTGTAATGAAGCTTCAATAATTTATTATTCTGGGCAACAAAAGTAATACTGAACTGTTTTAAGATCATTTACACTGATAATTAGTTTTTGCATGTTCAAATTTATTAAAGCTCTATTAACCTCTTTCTCCAGATCAATTTCTTGATGAGCTGCAGCTGAAATATTTAACGCTTCACACTCATGCCATTGGAGATGGAGCCCAAAGCCAATAACCTTGTTTTTGGGTGTCAGCGAAGTTCAACCTCTGACGATGACTCTGGCTGTGCCTTGGAGGAATATGCCTGGGTTCCCCCAGGCCTCAGACCAGAGCAGGTACCAACTATGCTTCTGCATTTTAAAAATAAGCCTTGTAAGGACTGTCTGAGGGAGTGATGTACTGCCTCTACAAGTGTAATTAAATTCTTAAAATGTGTAAAACTTTAATTCATATAGAACTTTTCACTTCTTTTGTTGTTTGTTTCCTGTTCCAACAAGCCTGTGTGTAGGGAGCTTAAAATCCTCAACCCTGTGGAGTTTTATGTTCCAAAGAACAGTTCACAGTCAAGGTTTTTCATTAAGTGTGTGCTGCAGAGATATGTATTGTCAAGTCTAAAAGCAGCACAGAAAGGTGCTTTTTCTTTGAAAGTAGTTATTAGGTTAAATTAAAGCTTGTGGCATACCTCATGGCATTGTGCTCTTTGGCCAAGTACTTCACTGGACTTGTATGACTCTTTAAATAATTAGGCATTTGACATCTAGAACATGGATGGTACTACAGTGCACGTAAATGAAAGTGTTCTATCACTGTGACAAGTAATAACATATTTTACGCTTGCTTAAATAGTTGTATGGCTGTCATTTGTCCCTGCTAGGATTCCTCCTGCATGGTGTCTGGAGCTGACACTTGTGGGTTGGCTGGGCTGTTCCTTCCCTCTCCACATTTCCCTTTTTTTTTTTTGTATAACATCACAGTAATGGAAATAAAAGTGAAATTATTGATGAGCAAGTTTCTGTGGGAGATCAAAATGAACCTCTCATGGTATTCATTTACTTGATGATGTTGCAACTGTGCTCAAGCTACGTACTCAGTAATATCCAGAACTCAGACTTTAGTGTTAAATGGCCAGGGTGGCTTTGCAACATCTGCTAAAGGAGACAGAGCAATCCTGGCAAGCTTATACAGTCCATAGTTAAAAAAAGTGCAGAAGATGTCTCCTTTGTGCAATGCACAGATTTTCTTAATAGTGAGTAAAGTAACAAGTCAGCAGGAATGGCAAATAATGGGCTATTTTTAGGGCAACTCTGTTTATCACTTACTTAAGCATCTGTAAGAATCCCGATGAATCAGACCTTAAGGCAAACAGCAAGCTAACATTCTGCCAGAACAATTAAATGCCCTAAAATATCCTCATAATCCCAGCTAGCTCAAACTCCCTGAAGATTTTTTTTTCCAAGGCGAATTACTTCTTTTGAGAACAGTGCAATAAACTTGAGAAAAGGGCATGAAGTGTCTTTAAAGCTTCACTTCTTGCTGCATGTTTTCTTTTTCCAGAGCTTTTCAAAATACAGTTAGTAGCAAGTGGGCTTACAGTAGACTTCAGTTGTTTAAATTTTGGTTAAATGAAGACCAAGTCATGTTTTGTACAGCCTGTCTCTAATAATTTTGATTGCTTCCTGACTTAAGTGACAGATTACTGCTTCTTTTTCATCTGTCTTGAATAGTAATAAGCTGTTGACCTGAGCATTATTTAAATCTGGATGGCAAGTAATATTTTTCCCAATAGCAAAATTTACAGCCCCAGGCCTCGTGACAAGCTGGAAGCTGCATAGGAAAAACAATAAATCTGTAGCTGTTCCACAAAAATATTTTTTGCCATTGGGCTTTGTCATAGTGTTCATTACAGCTTTCCTGTCATAATACTCTTCTGAAAAAAAAAAAAAAAGGGGTGAGGATTGATACAAAAACATTCATCCCATGAACATTCCACGGTTAATTTGCATCTGATTGAAATGTGTCTGGATCCAGCCTCCTCCCAAGGGAAGGATGTTTCCACCTTCTTACCAAAGCCCACATGGAAGCAATGAAAGCTGATGCTTTGGGTGAACCTGGTCAGCAGGAGGCTACAAAACAGCTTTTGTCTCAACAATGTGTAAAATGCAGAGAGCAAATTAAATTTGTTTATACAGTGGCTGTTTTCTGGAAAGCTTCATGCCTTGTGTGGTAAATTGCAGAGGGAAACTTGGAATTTCCACAGAGTTGTTGACCAGCCCTAAAGGGGGTGGGAATAATGAGAACATTAAATGTGCATAATTTATGATACCCCCCTAATTGTCACTGCAAATTGCATTCCAGAAAAGCAGTTCAACAGCTGGGTGCTAGTTTTATCAGAGACAATTCAGGTTTGCTGAGCTGGTTCATTTGGGTCTCATATTTTCAGCAAAAACCCTGCCATATGTCTAATGTAGCGTGACCTTTTTCCTTCATAACTGAGACCTGAGATAAAACAGTAGCTAAAGGATGGCAGTGCTTGGGTGATGCATCTCCCTTGGACTGAACTCTGCGTTTCTCCTGGTCAGGTCCAGCTGTATTTCGCCTGCTTGCCAGAGGAGAAGGTCCCTTATGTTAACAGTCCTGGAGAGAAACACCGGATTAAACAACTTCTCTATCAGCTGCCACCTCATGATAATGAGGTAAATACAGAATTTAGGATGAACTGTCAGGGCTTGGGGTCTCCCTGCCGGCTTTTACATGGAGAATTACCTGCCTGTGTATTTATTACAAGCCTAAACCGTGGCCTGCAGTAGCATCTGAGCTATAAAGCAGCATGGTGTGTACACTGAGTCCATTGTTCAGCTGTCCGCCTGGCCTGTGTGCAGATAAGAGCTGTCTGGAAGGACACTGCTTCTGCTTGTTAGGGAGGCTGGTGTCACTGCAATAAACTTAACACAAGTTGGTTTTATAGTGTTTGCAGCCACCCACCAATTACCAGGAACCTACAAATTCCTGAAATTGCATTGTAGCGCACAAAAAGGATGCTTTGTGATAGTAAAAGGTTTGCATCTCAGTTATGCAGTGTAATTTGGAGTAGAAGTGGAAATAACAAACAAGCTCTTTGTAAGGAAAGGGGCGGGGATGTCAATACTTAAGATCTTGTGTGTACTGCAATACTTAGTTGTGGGCACTTAACCATAAATCTAAAAGACAATGTTATGGCTGATTTGGGTTCATTCCACTGTTTTAGGATAGCAGCAGATTTTGGGTTGGCTTTTAAAAATCTTTTTTCTTTCCTAAACAACTCCTTAGTTTAGCATGGTGGGGTTTTTTCCTCTAATGCAAAACCTCTCTCCATACTACTTTTGTGTTATGCCATATTACCTAAATACTAAGATGGTAGAGAAGACAAGTTGGAAAAGTTTAATGATGAGTGGCAGGCAGGCCTAATGAATTCCTTGAATATATGCACTTAATTATTAATCTGTTACTTTAAAGGCTCAGTGTATAAAATAAGTTCTCTTGTGTTTTCACTGGAAGGTGAGATACTGCCAGTCTTTAAGTGAAGAAGAAAAGAAGGAACTGCAGATGTTCAGTTCTCAGCGCAAAAAGGAGGCACTCGGCCGAGGCACTATTAAACTGCTCTCAAGAGCAGTGATGCATGCTGTTTGTGAACAGGTAATACTCCTAGTGCTACAAGCCAACTACCAGGCTGAATAATCTAAAACTACAGTAACTCAGTATTAAAATTTAAGCTTATTTCTGTCTGTGTCTGAAAACAACAACAACAATAACAAAAAGATTTTTTGAAGCTGCATGGAAGTACAAAGAAGGTAGTGCTTGCTTAAGCAAAAGGCAACCTTTGATACTGGGAATGAACTGAGTCTTTGATCTATTTCCTACTCAAAAAAAATCCCTAATGCTGACTCATACTAAAGTAGTGACAAATGAAAAAGAGACATATGCTTTAAAGTGCTATTTTATATAAAATAAACTTATATTCACAAAAGGTTCATGGAGTCACATTTTGTCTAGACCAAAATTGATAATATTTTTTCCCTCTTGTCAGAATTTTGGATAAAATCTCATATTGAGTTTGGTGTTTTAACTTACTTTAAATGGAAGAAGCTAGTAGTTTGGGATGGGAAGTGTGTTCACTTTCTGGGTTTGTTCCTAGTGTGGTACAAAAGTAAATGGCGGTGAAGTTGCAGTTTTTGCCTCGAGAGCCGGGCCTGGTGTGTGTTGGCATCCCTCGTGTTTTGTGTGCTTCACATGCAACGAGCTGCTTGTTGACCTTATCTACTTCTACCAAGATGGAAAAATTCACTGTGGCAGACACCATGCTGAACTTCTCAAACCTCGATGTTCAGCCTGTGACGAGGTAAATAATTCACATTTTACAGCAAGTCTACACTCCTGTTGGTCAGTCAACAAACTGCAGCTGGGAAATTCCTAACTTCAGATGCAGTCACTTAAGAAGTCAGGAGTCTGCTGCATATGTGTCTGGAGGCTGAGGGGTATTTAATTTCTTGTCAAATTGGCAATATTACAAGCAATATGGTCGTATTTAGAAGGCACAAACCTGTTTGTGTTTAGAGTTGAACCTTGTAGATCGAATAAGAAAAAGTATCTGTACAAATATTCCAAAATATCATCCTTATAGAAGCCTCTTTAATGGCTGAATTCTTAGATTCCTTTTTTTTTTGCTTTAAAATGTGCTGGTTTTCTTTATTTTTTTTTCTTTTCTTTTTTTTTCTTATAGAAAAGGTCGGAATGCCACTATTGCTGTGGGAGATTGTTGTTTCTATCTTTGTATTCAAAAGGCAACAAAATAAAAATAAATTTAGTGTATGAACTGCAGAGCTAGGATATTTTACATGCTCTAACTCCCAAGGTCAGGTTTTGGCCACTTAACTAAAAGTATACATTTTATTTCTGAAAAGATAATTTTTGCTGATGAGTGTACGGAAGCTGAAGGTCGCCACTGGCACATGAAACACTTCTGTTGCCTCGAATGTGAAACAGTCCTGGGTGGACAGAGATACATCATGAAGGACGGGCGACCGTTCTGCTGTAACTGTTTTGAATCTCTCTATGCGGAATACTGTGAGACCTGTGGGGAACATATTGGTAAGTCCTTTTTAAGCATTAAAGTTACAAATTAAGGGAAAGGGAAAGCCAATTTATGAACTGATTTCACATTCCAGAAGTATGAATTCTGCAAGTAATTTTTTAGAGAAACCCAAAGCACTGCTTTCTCTCCCTTTTTAGGTGTTGACCATGCTCAGATGACCTACGACGGACAGCACTGGCACGCCACAGAAGCTTGCTTTTCTTGTGCTCAGTGCAAGACCTCTTTGCTTGGCTGCCCTTTCCTTCCAAAGCAAGGGCAGATTTATTGTTCAAAAACCTGCAGTTTGGGAGAGGATGTTCATGCCTCCGACTCTTCTGATTCTGCGTTTCAGTCTGCTCGATCCAGAGATTCCAGGAGGAGTGTCCGCATGGGAAAAAGCAGCCGGTCAGCTGACCAGTGCCGTCAGTCTCTCCTCCTGTCACCAGCCCTCAATTATAAATTTCCTGGCCTTTCAGACAATGCTGATGATACTCTCTCTCGTAAGCTGGATGATTTAAGCCTTTCAAGGGAAGAGGCAAGCTTTGTTAATGAAGATTTTTGGAAAGGAAGAGTAGAGCAAGAAATGCCTGAAGACCCTGAAGAATGGGCTGAACATGAAGATTATATGACTCAACTTCTTCTGAAGTTTGGTGATAAAAGCCTCTTCCAGCAGCCCACTGAAGTAGACATTAGATCAAGTGAACACTGGATTTCTGATAGCATGGTCAAGAGCAAGTTGGACTTGAAAAAAAATAATCCAAGCCTAGCAAGTAAGAAGTATCAATCGGACATGTACTGGGCCCAGTCACAAGATGGTTTGGGAGACTCTGCATATGGCAGCCACCCAGGCCCTGCCAGCAGCAGGAAAATCCAGGAGCTAGACATGGAACATGGGGCATCAGGATACAAACACGACCAAACACCATGGTATGGAGGTTCACTCGAATGTTTGTCTGACTTGAAACAGCAAGAACAAAGTGTTCGAGACTCAATGGATTCCTTGGCTTTGTCTAACATAACAGGTAATGGGGAAATAAATGAATGGTTTTGATGGAGAGGTCAACCAAAGTATGAGTGTTGGAGTATTTTGAACAAAGATTTTTCATTTCTGTGATTTCTAAAAAGCTTTAGTAGTAGGAGATGCATGTAAAGTAGGTAAAGCTTTTATCAAGCACATAATTTTCAGTGAGATATGTTTCTGCTACTTAAATTCTATTAGACTCTTCTCCTTTCCTTTTGAATTCTCTTTTCTTTGCTTAAATGTCAAACAGAGTAAGAATGGTCTTAAACTGTGCATTTGTTATATACAAATCACCACTTTAAGCAAATGACAATTTATTTTTGCCATACCTTAAGTACAAGAAGTTGCATTATATATTAGGGCAACATTAAAGATAACCTGCAAAACACTTTAGATAATTTCCTGATTTGCTTGTAAAAATATGTAGAAAGTCTGAAAGGATGGTAAACTTCTTAGCCTTAGGAAATTAGGTTTATTAGATTATCTTTCTCCATTGACTAAAAGGAAACTGGTAATCTGCTTTTGTGAACCTCCTTGTCAAATATGGTTGAAGTTACTCAAAGGGATAAAGTGCGTGTTAACCTTCCTTTCCTATTTCCCTACAAACCCCCCAAACCTGGGAGTTAGAGACCCATTTTAAAAGCTATCTTCTCCATTCTTTCAGTAGCTAAAGGATGGCAGTGCTTGCTACTCATGTAACTCAGGCCCAACCACGGTCTGTCTGCATTTGCCAAGCAATAATGAAGGAACTGAGGAGGGTAGGTTGTTCCAAGGGGCACAGGAGGAGAATGAACTAGAAGTGTTGCATCTAGAACCATCACAGGGCACATGACAGCACTGTGGGAATGAGGGGTCAGTGGACACAAATGTGGAGTACACCAGGCCAGCTTATTGTTGATGCTTTTTGGAGGGTAAGGATCCTTCTTTGCAAGGCAGTAAGCTTGGCTTTCCCATAGCAACAGCTGGAACATGAATTTGGCAGTACCAGAAACATGGAATATTTTAGCCCTAAAAATGGCAAGCACAGACTGCAGAATAATTTTAAGTAATCCTTTTTTCTTAAAGGCCTAGCTGTATTCATGTTTCAAAATTTTAAACGCATTGAATTTCTGTTCTTGATGTCCTCATGTTAGCTAACTCTTTGGTAATCAGAGCTAATACTTAAATGTTTCAAGTCAAAACAAAGTTTAATCTTCTATGAAGCTAGTCCTTTTGGTAATAGTTCTGAAAAACACTAATAAGGTCTGCTTTGCTGACAAGAAATGTTTTATATTTTGTTATAATATTTGTCTCTGTCATGCTTCTTTCATTTTCCTTTTCCTCCTTTCTCCATTCCCACCACAGGGGCTTCAATGGATGGAGAAGGCAAGCCACGGCCATCTCTCTACTCTTTGCAAACTTTCCAAGATCTGGATGTGGAGGACTGTGAGAAGATGAGCAACATGGGAACTCTAAATTCTTCAATGCTCCACCGGAGCACAGAGTCCTTGAAGAGTCTGAGCTCGGAGTTGTGTCAGGAGAAAGTCTTGCCAGAGGAAAAGCCAGTTCATATGCCTGTACTGAGAAGATCTAAATCCCAGTCTAGACCACAGCAAGTGAAGTTTTCAGATGATGTTATTGATAATGGAAGTTATGAGAATCTTGAAATACGTCAGCCTCCAATGAGTGAAAGGACTCGTAGGCGTGTTTACCATTTTGAAGAACGTGGGAATCGGCCTTCTCACCATCGCAGAAGAAGTAGGAAGTCTCGTTCAGATAATGCACTTAACTTGGCCACAGAAAGAAGAAGCTCTCCAAGAGAAAGATTTCGTTATTACTCCCCTCAGGATCATGAAAAGTTTATTCAGAATAGGAGCTCACGTGAGCTTCGGGCATTTATTCAAAATGCAGAGCTGTATGGGCAGTATGCCCACACTAGGTCTGACTATGCACTGAGGAATCAGGTGGTTGATAAGTTTTTTGGGTTGTATGGTGAGGAAGATGACTCCTGGTGTTCAACTTCATCCTCATCATCCGATTCTGAAGAGGAAGGATATTTTCTAGGACAGCCAATTCCACAACCACGGTCACTGAGATATCCATACTATACAGATGATCTTTCTGGTCCAGCTACTGCGTTACCTACTTCTCAGTTTGGACAAAGGACAACCAAATCAAAGAAGAAGAGGGGACACAAAGGAAAAAATTGCATTATTTCTTAATTAATTCTTAATATTTCTTAATTGGGAAGACCAGTCAACTCTGTAGCTACAGTATGAACCACATCTTTTTATATTAATAATTGTACTTAGGCAAGTTGCTGAAGTTCTTAATGCTTTGCCATTGTAAGTGATAACCCTGCCAGAGTTTACATTGTACAAGTAACATTCAAAAATGTCCTCACACCAAATGATCTGCTCAGATACTGCTAGGTTTACATACTGTGTTTCAGCTGCCAAAATACTGTTACTGCAGTTCTTGATAGAGACTTTTTGTAGACATTTTATTTTATGCTCGCTATTCACCTACACTGAATTATCTGAGAGAGGATTCCACAAAGATAAGGAAATAAAGATGTCAGTCTTGTGCTGTAGCTATATCCACATAGGTGATCTTTGACTCTTTCCTCTTGCTGCCAAGAAAAAGAAGGCTCTATGCTGTGTCCTTCACAGATAAAGCTCACTCTTCCTCTTTCAAGTTTCTGCACAAAAACTGGATTTTTTTTTTTTTTTTAATTTGGGAAAATGCTCCTTAAAGAGGCAAAAACCAGAATGTGGGAGCTGAAATGCTTGAAGCCTTGATGTACTCTAAATCAACAGTAAATGGTTTATATATTTAACTTTCATGGGTTTTCCTCCACAACTTTTTGAGAAACTGTAAGGTGGTTGTTTTGGGTTTCGGGGGTTTTTTCTGCCTGTTTAAAGGAAGGTATTAATTCAGCTGCTGGAATTGGACTTAGCTGCCAATGAGTGGTGATGTTTCTTCTATCATGCGCCCACCCCCACCCCAGCAGCAAGAGAGGTAAAACTGCTGGAGTCCTTTGCTCAGGCATGTAACCCCATTTAAGTCAATGAATCTACTTACGTAACAAATATTTTCATAAGGGCTTAAAGGATTAGGCTCCAGAATTTTGTCTTTTCACATGCATTATCCAGGTTTTAAAATGTATTAGCTGCAATTCTAAGTCAAAAAACATTGATATTTATAATGTAGTATTTCATAGGCTTAAATGTATTCATAATTTAATAGTGCAAATACTAATGTACATATTGTACAGTTAAAATTTTAAAATCTGAATATTTTTATATCCCCGAATTTGAAGAAGTTTGTTACAAGATCAAACTAGATTTGTTAAGGGTTTAACAGCAGCATTATGGATGAAATATTGCTTGTATTTTAGTCAGGGGGTTTAAGCTGAAAAATATTGAAAAATGTTCAGTGCAAAACAGCTTAATTTTGTCTACTAGGTATTAAAAGCTCTGTATGCATGGTGGGGCTATGTAAATACTCTCTATGGCCCTCTTAATCTTGCAAGTGTTATTTATGGGTCAAGCAAAATGTAAACTATATAAATGTAAAAACCACACAAGCCTGGAATATATCAGTACAACCAGTATACAACTCCTGTGGATGTGCATTTTATTATGATTGTTCCCTCTCCTTTCCCAAAAATAATTTCTGAAGTTCACCTACATAAAGGAAGAGATACTGGGTGGTTCTAGAAGGCAAGCTGGCAAAAACTGTAATCTAGTAAGTAATGTCAAAAGTTCCCTTGAACTCAGATGTGGAGCAGGAGCTACTATAAGTTACAATAAACTTCTTCCACTGTTTTAAATAAAGGGCAGAAATTTGTTAACAGTGACATCCACTAATTAAGATGCTAAAGCCATTGGCTTTCTGACCACCTGAAGAAAGGAAATGAATTAAATAGTAGATGCTTCTTACCAGAAAAGCCTGTCAAATCAAACTAAGCTTGCCCTTCTTGAGGATATAGAAGTTGTAAATAAAAGCAGCTGAAAGTAAGGAATGGATACGTGGGCACTCGCTTACACTAAAGAAAATGAAGCTATTGCGAAGGCTAAATCAGACTAGCAGATGCTTGCTTGTATTTTTCAGGGTAAAATGAGCAACAGATCCTTTACTCCCAGAAGTGGTACTCACAGTGTAAGTCACTTTTCTAGTACAAACAAGTCTTGTGTACATGAAAGCTGATCAAAGCAATACCATGTTCCATCGCATGGGCCGACGGGCACCTTGTGGGATGGTTCCAGCTGGCAGGCTCTGCCCTGGCTCAGGCAGCACAAGCTTTACAGCCACCAGACTGCCAGGAGTTACGGGGCGTGAAGAGAGATGCTAACTTCTTAATACCTTCCCCAGGATGCTCCAACAATGATTAGGACCTTCCCTTTTTGCCTGCATTTCCTAAAATGGGAAACCAGGGTCCTCAGAAACAAAATGCTGTGCCACTACTGTTGTGTCCTTTGTTGGACCAAGTAACTGTCTCATGGAGAAACGTCTCCACCAGTATTTCTTCTGATCTTACATCATCTCCTGAGATGCACCATATGTACTCTCCCAAAAGGCAATGTCTTATGGAATATTAGATGATAAAAGTTCTCCATAGATTGCTAGTCGCTTCTTAATACTTTCTTCTTTAAGAAAAAAATTTAAGATGACTATACAACTTTATTTAGTTTTCTCAGCTTCACATAAACAATTTATTATTTTTGACCACTTCCTCTGAGAAATATTTCTAATTGATTCTTCAACCTTAAATAGAGTGATACGGGATGTAGTGTCTGCAACCAGCATAAGACTCAGATACAGTCACCAAAGCTCTAAAGTGTGGGTTGTGTTATTTTTCCAAATGCCTTGTAGGCACCTACATCACACAGCTGCTCACTCAACATCCGCAGTGGGATGGGGAAAGAAGAAAAAAAGTAAAAAAACTCATGGCCTGAGTTAAAGACAGTTTAACAGGCAAAAAACAAACACCAAAAAAAAGAACAACCAACACCCTGAAGTGATACCAAAAAAACCCAGTAGCTCACCAGTAGCTCACTGTCCCTGAGCAGCAGCAGCCCTGGCAAACTCCCCACCCCCAGCTTCATATGTTAAGCATGACGCTGTATGGTCTGGAATATCCTTGTGGTCACTTGAGGTCAGCTGTGTTCCTTCCCACTTCTTGTGCACCCCCAGCCTCCTCACTGGTGGGGCGGGGTGAGAGGCAGAAGAGGCCTTAACTCTGCGTAAGCTCTGCTCAGCAGCAGCTAAAACATCCCTCTTGTTATCAACAGTTTCTGTCACAAACCTGAAGCATGGCACCACTACACCAGCTACTACTTTCATATCCATAGTGGTTTCGTTGTGGATTTTCACCCTTACTGCTTACATTGTCACTCAAAGCTGCCAACCCACTCAAGTGAGGTTACAGAACCATTTAGAACCATTCCAACCTCGGCAGATAGCACTGAATTTCCATACTCCTTTCCTTCAATTTCCACCTCCTTTTTTACTCTTTTATGGGATCTGCACATTAACAAGTGCTTAGAGTAATGTCCATTTTCAGAAGCTCTTACAGTGACAAAGAAATCAAGTTCCTCCATCACAGCATGTTTCCTTTCACCAGTGCTCTTCCTACCAATTTCCAGGAGCCCCACCGAGTCTGTCCACTAGACCAGAGACAATTTTTTGATGAAATAAATCTGAAATAAATCCAAACTACATGCTTGTTCTAGAACAAGCAAGACTAAAAGCCATCTTTCTTCCTTAAGTTAAGGAAGTGGCATAGTATATTTTACTTACATCAACAGAAAGCATATGTCCCAAAAGGTTAAACATGAACATTCAACACAATGTCAAGTATAATATGGAAAATCATTAACCTATCACTTATGAACACAAATGAAACCTTTCACAGAAATAGCACTTACAAAAAATTAGAGACTCATTAGTTCATGAGTAAAATTTAATCAATTTTTTCAAAAAAGTCAGATTAAGCAAAGGACAATGTAACAAACTTTTAAAAGATCTCACTGGCCTATTAGCTAATATAAAATACTCAAGAATACTGGCTGACAGGTCAGGCTCAAAGAATTATAGTAAATGGGGTTACCTCAGGCTGGCATCTGGTCACCTGTGGGGCTTCATAGGGCTCACCTTTAGGGCCAGTGCTATTTAATGTTTTTATAAATGGTAAAGACAGAGTCAAGTGTACATTAAGTAAGTTTGATAACAATACTAAATTGAGAGGAGCTGTGGACTCCCTCAAGGGTAGAGATGCCCTGCAGAGAGATCTGGATAAACTAGTGAACTGGGCAATCACTAGCTGCATGGTGTTTAACAAGAGTGAGTGCCAGATTCTCCACCTGGGACAAGGGTAGTCCTGATTATATGTACAAATTGGAGAATGAGAAGCTGGAGAGCAGTCCCATGGAAAGGGACTTGGAGGTCCTGGTCAAAGGCAAGTTGAAGATGAGTCAGCAGTGCCCTGGCAGCCAGGAGGGCCAACCGTGTCCTGGGGGCATCAGGCAAAGCATCGCCAGCTGGTCGAGGGAGGGGATTGTCCTGCTCTGCTCTGCACTGGTGTGGCCTCACCTTGAACAGTGTGTGCAGTTTGGGGCACCACAATTCAAAAAAGAGATTAAGCTGTTAGAGAGAGGAAGGTGATCAAGATGGTGAAAGGCCTTCAGGGGAGGAGTGTCTGAGGTCACTTGGCTTGTTCAGCCTGCAGGAGACTGAGGGGAGACTTCATTGCAGTCTACAACTTCAAGATGGGCAGTGGAGGGGGAAGTGCTGATCTCTTCTCTCTGGTGCCCAGTAATAGGACACAAGGAAATGGAATGAAGCCGCATCAGGGGATGTTCAGATAGGACATCAGGGTGGACAGTCACTCAAACAGGCTCCCCAGGGAAGTGGTCATGGCCCCAAGCTGCCAGAGATCAAGGAGCATTTGAATGATGCTCCTAGTCACATGGTTCAGTTTTAAGTAGTTTTGCAAGGAGCAGAGAGTTATACTCAATGATCTTTATGGTTCATTTCCAACTTGAGATATTCTATGACCATAAGCTTAGGTCTTACTTAATAGAAAAGCACTTGAAAACCACTTGAAAATACTTTTATCATAGTAAATTTAATCAGGCTTCTAACAAAGGAAATGCCTAACAAACTGTACAGTAACAGTGGAGATTTTAAATCAAAAATATATTACACAATTTCAGTAGGTTTTTTATTAACATTTCTAACCCAAAGCAGAAACTCTGATGTAACACCCCAAAGGTTCTCTGTCCTGTAGACAAGTAGTGAACTGCTGCAGTTATGCTTCTGCATCAGAGAAGACTTTGCCTGTTGTTCACAACTGATCTTGGTAAAACAGATTGCCAGAAGGGGTGGGTCAGGTCTTCCTACTGTGTCACAACAGGTTGCCTCTCTTCCCCTCCCTCCCTCCCTCACCAAATTAGCATCCCGTAGGACCCATGAGCTGATTCCCACTCACTGTGCAGCTCACACAATCCCAGGTGCCAACAAGAGTGGTTGCAGGTCATCTGCTTTAAGCAATGTGAACTCTTAGAAACCAACAAAAGTCAACTGCAAAACCGCACACTACTGACATTAGAACCAGAGCAGGCATCTCAGGAATCTGATGCAATGAATACTTAATACACCACAGTAAGATTTGCATGTGCAAGATGCTGTGATATATTAAGTACCCTGCACATGCAAAATCAATGCTATTTCATTTATGTTTCTGCACCCCATTCTAATGAAATCCGGAAATGGTGAGTTTGGTCATTAGTCCTTTTAGAGTTTCACATGTTCCTAAATGCAAATGCAGACAAAATAATCATGCTTATGCTTACCTCTTTGTGATTATGACTCAAATTATCCCTTTCCTAAAACGTTCGTAAAAAACAGTACCTTAATAAATGTATTCAGCAGTCAGGATTCCACAAGCGAGTCCTGAATATTTTTCACTGGCAGCCTCTTGACTTTCCTCAATCACTGTTCCCAAAATACAAGTTGCTCTATCACGTAAAAAGTGGTCCCAGAATCACATAGGTTTGAAATGTCAGTGAATTTGGGGCCTTAGGGATCAACTTTGTTTTACACCTAATCCAAAGCTACCTGGGGTTACTAAAGAGATGGTCCTGCTTTGCTTTCCTTGCCCATCTTTGCCACCCCAATTCCTGGTCCTTCTTGAAGTCGGAAATAAAGATTACACACAGCCTCCTTATTCTTAAAACTGAGGGATGAAAAGTGGCGAGAAGATGTTAGGGGGGAGAGGGACAGAGTAGGAAAAGGGAACTTTCCCTGCTCAGTGGCTGCCTGTAGTTACATTCTGTAGAGTGTAGTCAAAAACATAGCAAATACAAACAGTAAAAAAAATAGAATCCATCCTACATAATACTGCTTACTAGTAATGAGTCCTGATATGGAGAACACCAAAATTTAAGAGGCATTTGCAGAACCTGCAATTATAAAAAAATACAGCACTTCTTATATCAAACAGTTAGAGTTGCTCTAGCAGTCAGAGACTACAGATAACCCCTTGTGTAATTTTACAGAATTAATCGGAAATTTTAAATTAAAACAGATTATTTAAATCATAATTGTGACCAATTTTGCAAGTCTTCCCTTCCTATAGTATATATGAAAACCAGACATATTTCTGCATATGTTGAGGAATGAGAGCTGTGTCTTATTATTTTAATAAAAAATACGTTTGAAGTTACACTTCTAAGCATCAAAACATAAGAGTGCGTACATCAGACTGAACATTTTTTTACAAGCTAACGGTGTAAAGGTTTCAAAAATAGTTTGTCGCTTTACAACATTTTTGAAAAGAACGTTCTTTAAAAGGAATATATGTCAACAAGTACAGGTAGGAACAATACAATTGCGGAGACCACAGTGAATAAGGGAACAGCCACCTGAGCTACCTCGAAGGAGCACAGCCTTGGGTTCGTATCTCCAACAAGATCTCCTCTTTCCCTGCCAAAAGTAGATTTATATACTATGGCATACACAATGAAGAGGATCTAAAAGCTTATTTTTGACCTTAGTATGAGCCCTCTTTGAAGGATTCTGATAGATCTTGATGGGCAGCATCGTACTGAGCAATGAAATGTTTGAGTTCTTCAATGCATCGTTCACCTATTTCATGCAAATTCTGCCTCAGGGCAAACTGAATGGACTTCTCTAATGATGGATCTTTATCAATCAGCATCTTCACTACCATGCCAAAGGTTTCACAGTCTTGTCTGTAGACCTAGAAACAACACATTTTACATTAAATGTAAGACTCTTCACATTAGCACACCAACAGCCCTCATTCAATTAGATCCAAACCAAACAAGGAATACTGGATTTAAAGTGAGTTTCAACTGTAAAGCTTACTGGCATTTACCTCTCTTCTGACCTGTACTAATACAAATGTAACTAGCTCATAACTATCTGGATACCAGAAATAACTTTTATTAGATGAAATGCCTTCAAAGGAGAGATTAAGTTCCTCTTGCAGCAATATTTAATAAATAATGGTAGAACAAAGTGCAAATGCTAAACCAGATTTTCATTTCAGTATATTTAAAATTAAACTGTGGTATGTCTAGCAATCTAATCTTTATACAAAGCATCAATAACTTAGTTTGTAATATTTCCTAATACTTTAAATACAAGCTGTGTTTAAATAATTTCACCAAATTTTGTTTGTTTGTTTGATATCTGTTTATTGTAGAAGTCCTTGACAAATACGACTATAATTACTTTGGGTGCACTGGTGATTCAATGACTAGAGAATAGAGGAGTCCCAACAGTGATTTACCTGAACCCATCTGACCTCATCCTGCAGGGAATGAGGAGTTTTCAAGTCAGTTTTGCACCACATTTGAGGTGAAGGAACCTCTCATTATCACTGCAACTGTTTTTCTAACAAGCATTTGACTATGCTCTGAGGTGGTTTTCAAAGCAAGTCAGTGGCATTTCAAATTTGTTTTTTTCCAGATTCCAGCTAAGTTTTATTAATCTAAACACCCAGAGAAAAAGGAATTTGTCAGTCTTCCAACTGCCAGGTGCAGTTCATTTTCACACCTCTTTGGCCAATTTCCATGTAGAAAATACACTGGCTTTTTGAATGAAGTACTACTTACTTATGTAAGTAGTAAGTTTTTTATCTCTGTATATTTTTTTTGAGGGAAAAAAGCTAAAATGTTGATACACTTCAAAGTATGATTATCTTTTAGTATTCTGTACTTGTCTTAGAACTTGTTTTTCACAGAGATGTGCAACCCTTTCCTCCCTCATTTATCTATATTGTGGACACCAATGATACAACTGTATATATGCAATTCCCCATAACTAAAAACAAAATTAAAAACCAAAACACACCCACCCCACCCCCAACCAAAACCCACCACACTATTCTATCCATAAGAACCAGTTCAAGGTCACCTCAAGCATATGCACATCAGAGAAGCAGTAAAAAACCCCAACAATGATTAACATGATACCTTTAATAAAGACAGTTCTCAAATGTTTGTAAGCATATTCTATAAAAACAGTCTAAAACAAGACCCAAACACTGGTTGACAAATAAAAGAAAACCTTTCAGAAGAAACTGATTTTCAATGGTGATTAACAAATTAAAAAGAAGAGTGCAGCCCAAACCATGTTGGAGCTAAACATCTTCAGTGTGGAAATGTTATGCACATGGCATTTTTTCAGAGCGGGATTTGTTTCCTTCTTTGCATGTTTAGTTCTTTGGTAGTAAAATACCAGCACAAAACCCAGACTCCCAGAGCTCATGTTCCACAGCAAATAAAACATGGTACTTGCTAAAAGAAATTCAGAGTAAATCGGGTAACTTTTTTCCCTGACTCTTTCCAAAGAAAAAGCCCAGGAAGAATTGCTGTCTCTGATTAGTCATGTGACAGACAGGATTTCGCTTTGAGTAACTCAGGCCTTTCAAGTACTTGCAGCATGCTTGCTAGCACCTAAACAGGATGATTTCTAAAATGTTTTTTCTCCCCAAAGTCATTATGCTTTGGGGGAAGTAATTCAATTTTTTTTTTTCTTATTGCACGTCTCTCTGTCCTATTTCATCACCTTCAAAGTGGTCAGACCAAGGATGTTGAATGATCTTCCACAAGTAAACAAACCTGGTAACTCTGAGTCTTCAGAGGACTCTGGCACTAATAGACAACACAGATGCATTGCCCCATCTTCTGCACAGGAAGGCACCCAAAGCTACAACTGAAGGAAATGCTCTACTTTTAATTGGTCTTCAAATGAATGGCATATAGTACTATCTGCTATTTCTCTCGCACATCACAAAGAACTAACCCAGATGAAACTCTCTGACCTTTAGCATATAAATATTAGCTCGATCTAAGCATATTTTTCTTCCAAACTTTCACAAAAGAAGACTTGGAGGAGAATCAAGAGAGCCATTGTCGCTGCATCTGGAGTCAGAAGTCACTTTGCTGTCACAACAATCCTGGAAACTAAACAACTTCATTCAAGAGATGAAAGTTTTCAATACTTTATGACTAAAGACGTAACAAAAATAGAATTGACCTAAATTAGGGGAAGAGGGCGAAGGTGGAGCAGGAAGGCAGTTCCAACAACAGAAAACAAAGGAAACAGCGCAGCTCCTCTAACAATAATTGAGCATTTTTCCCTCAAGAAGCTTTCTGTCCCAGCTGCTAATTCTGATCCTCCTGGTGCAATCTGCCTCCTTCCCAATTATGCTGATAAACTTATTTGCATAGCTGTCACGTAAATTGCATCACTGAGATTATCCCTTTTAAAATTACTTTCCCCCAATTAATGTGATTCAATACTAAAATCAGATGCATCAGCACAACTGAAAGAACTGTCAGCCATGGTCTTAAAGTGAAAAGAACTTCACAAACCAGTTTATATCTGAAGTCAGTATACAACTACCAACCTTCAGAAAGAAGTTACTATGCTTTACAGAAGGAAATAGAGATTATCGATTACAAGAATATCAATACAGAAGATGTTAATTACAACTTAATAGTGCCATAAACTATTTGAAAAATGTGTGAAAGCACTCAAAGCTCTTAAAAAAAGAGAATAGTGGCATGACATTAAAATCCATCTTTACACAGAATACAAGGAAGCTATTTCTGGAGAATAAGCCAAGAATGTGATGCTTGAGGAAGGAAGAAAACTGCAGAAGAGACTCCAAACAAGCAAAAAAGCTCTCTGTTGGAGAAAAATACTGGAAGAACTTGTGATCCAACAAGGTACAAAAATAACCTATCTTTAAAATTCCAGCTGATACTGATTTTGATCTCAGACCATGGAAAGTTCATCTGTAAACATCTGGAACTAAAAGCTGAAAATTATTTCATGTGGGGGGAAAGAAGAAATAATGTTTTTAAAATGAAAACCAAGAAAGGGAATGGTACCAGTGACATGATTATTCTGTCCAACACATGTCAGATAATCCTGAAAACAGCTAGGGCCATAGGGTGGTCATTTACTGAGGCCCTAGCATACATTTATTCTCTGACCTAAGCTACAGCACCAGCATAATAGAAAGTTCATGTACAACTTCAGTAAGCAGATGAAGGAGAAGTATAAACAGCTGTTCTATTCCACAATACATAAATACATTTTATATACACGTACATGGTCTTGATTTTCCTATGAACCAGAAGTATTTAAGCTGAATTGAAGTTCTCTTTGAAGAGTTTTCCAAAATCAGCACATCTGACATCTGTGAAGTCAGAGGATCACAAATATGCATACTTTTTTATTATTCTTATGGAATTTTAGCTCTTTTTATTGTTACATGATAACAGCTTAGAAGCTCTCGCTGAGATCAACCCTTTGCTGTGCTGGTCTCCATATAAGCACTTGATGCAAATCTAAAGGTGTGATGCACCTGCAACATGTTAGTGAACACTCCTCATTTATTTCAGAAAACTAAATCAAAATTTGCACTTAGAGCTGTTTAAATATAGCTATAAAAGACATTTATTTCCAGATATGGTTAGAGAAAAGGAAATATTAGTCCCCCAAGTGTGAGGTAATCAAGTCCTAGAACTCCCCAGGCAAAATGAAGCTTTTGAAAACTCCCTGATCTACGTCTATGCTACGTTTTCACAATTAACCTCAAAATGCCATCAACAGTGTCTTAAATTACAATGTGTGACACTGACATGAAAGGAATGACAGACACCATACACTTCTTTCAGCTCAGCTCTTCTCTGAACAGGAAGAAAGAGGGGCAGAAGCAAGCACATGGGGACTGCTCATGTCTTCGACTGCTATATCCCATCTTCAATGATAATCTAAAAATGGTCTTGGCTTAAACCAAAGAAAAACATGTTGAATGGCTTTGCTGATGGGTGAAATTATACCTAGCTAGGGAATACCTTGACGACATGCCTACTACTCACTGACAAAGTCCACATAATTTCCTTTCTCTGCCTAGCACAGCCCCATGTTTTTCTCCAAAACTGTTTCAGAGCTGCACACGCATTTTGTTCAAGAGAGCTGTTGGACAACGTAACAGTAAAGAGAATGAAAACTAGAACTTAAGATGTCCTCCCCTGCAAATCATTACAGGCTGCAGAAGAGTCGTGAGAGTAATCTTGACCTGAAAGTCTTGCATACTTGGCCAAAAATCACCTTCATTTCAACAGCAAGAGCAGACATGATATTCAAAGGGGATGAGGACAACCCTTATTTCAACCCATGCACCAAGTTTCCCCCAGCTTAGCTCTACAGTCTGCACAAAGAAAGGCTTCTTAACCTCTCAAAGTGACTCAGAACAGCTAAAACCACAGCATCTGTTCTAAACAGATTTGAATAATAGGGAAACAAGGCAGAAGTTCCCTGATAACTGGAATGATCTTCAGGAAGACTGGTCCCACCAGGATACAAAAGTTAGCCTCTGTATCTCCCTCGTCCACAGCTCGTAGAAAGTAGAACTGAGTAGCAAATGAAAGATGCAAATTTCTACTGTCTCAGAAAGGACTCAACGGAATCTTCACTTCTCATTTGTAGGAGAACTGATCTAATGGATGTGCTTTATTTTACATACAGGTGTTAAAACATTAACTTTCTCCTCCAGCTATGGTTTTGAATGAATATGACACTATGGCACCTTTTTCGAATGCTCTTGGCTTTATGCACATGTAAAAAGCCCCTTGAATAGGAATCATCAAGAGACTTGCATATGCAAGGCTTGAGCAGCTATATGCAGGAGATGGTCAAACTTACTTCAATGCAGAAGGGGGTACTTCTGCTCGAAAACACAAGCAGGACCACCAGACATCACATCCATTAAGTGGATGTGATGATTTAGCAAGTGAAATCTATGCCCACAATTTAATCCGTAATTTCCAATCCCTTGCTCTTTTTCACTGCAACTTTTCCTGCATTTTTTTCAGTATTTTTATCATTCAATACGTTTACAGATTCATCCAACACTCTCTTTGACTCCACCAGGGCTCCTTCCTCACAGCAACACAACATGTATCTAGGCCCTCTGAGCAGCTCCACACCATATGTATACAGCCTCAGTGCTTGTGAGTCAATGCTCATCTTCAGAGATGCCTGTTCTTAGGTCCTCCTCCAAAAGGCCAAAGACCCTCAAGGCTCAGTTTACAGAGGGGAAGGAGCAAGGGTTGTGGCTCAGAAACCACGTTAAACAGCCTGCAACCTTTAGATACTAACTCACCTTTGAGAAGACCCAACATGCCCAGCGATCACAATCTGGCATCTGTGATTCATGCAAGTACTCATTTAATGTATTATCTTTCAGAAGACAGCAGCTCTTCAGTTACCAAGGGCACATTTCCCACAAGTATCAAATACCCCATGCAAGGAGGAAAGAAGCAACATGCTTGCTGATAATTGTTTGATTCCTCACAAAGGCACAGCATGAACTTGCAGAGCACAAGTACAGCACAACTTTGAAAGCCGTAGCAAGTCCCCTCCAGACACCTCAATAATGAAAGAGCAAACTGCCGGAAATTTTCCTTGCTTCAGTGATGCCCCAGGGCCCCCCTACACTAGAGAGAGGTAACAGCTTTTGTTCCCCCACCTAAATCACGATAGCTGGGTTGGGATAGCCCTCTGGTGGTATAAACCAGTTTCTTATTTCACCTCCTCAGCAGACCTAAAAATCAGTCTGACAAAGCACTCTTCTGTTAACCCAGCCACATCTATGCCACGTTTTCCCACCATGGGTGAGACTATGAGATAATATTTTTCTTCTAATCCTAACTAAAAGCAATACTGAAAATTTTTGTAATGTAGACTTAACTCTCAACTGATTGCATATGCAGTCAAATTTGTATTTTAATTGTGCATGTAAGCTCTAGCAAACTGGGAAAGTACTATACATTGAATGACTTCTGAACCACCAGTATCACAGTTTTTTCTTTGCCAAAGACATATTTTAAAAGGAATTATTACTTCTCCCCAAACCTCAGTTTTAATTTATTTACATGCTATCTTGGATTTTTTTCAACCCTGCAAATTAGACTTCATTAACTTACCCGAAATTTACTCTCCTAAAGTACAATAAGCTAATCCTCTACTGAAAGAGTACAGAAAAATTTTCATTACTGCAGTGGCAGTGTAATTGTACTGTTATATTTATGAGTACAATATATAAATTTATAGCTCCACAGTGCAAAGAATGCTCAGAACTGTCATTAAACCACTTGCAGACAATTCTCATGATCAAGACATTAAGAATTTGTTTTCAACCAAGATAAACTAATTTTTATGGTTACAAAAAGCTAAATTAACATACAAAAAATTTAATGCTTGGTTACAATAGTGGTATACAATTTTTAATTATAAAATATCAACAAGTCTATTCTATTCCTTTCTTAAAAACACACTAACAATTTTTTCCTGAATCCATGTAATATTTTCTGCACCCATTAATCAATGTGTTTGTAGATCAACTAGATATTCATTGAAATGCAAACTGGGAGAAATAAGTTAATCTACTATGTAATAATGAAAAATTTCATGTTAATTTGCTACTTACTGAAGTTATGCAAAATATTAAAGTTATTTGCACTTAAATGCAATTCTGCCTCCCTTTCCATTGAACATTTAAAATGCCTGGTTTAATAGATTTAATCAGCTTTCAGAATGTAAGACCAACATTTTTGGCATCTAAATACCCGACTGAAAGGTCTGCTGGAAGCCTCTCATGTGGAATAGATGTCAATACAGCCTTCACTTTAAAAGAATTCAGATCTGGACTCTGCTTTGCCCTCAAGGACCAGGATTGGAAACGTCTGGGGGCAACAGGGGAGCACAGTGCAGCAGGGACAGGTGCTGGGAGCCACAGTGCCTGGGAAGAGGCCCTTGGGAGAGGCAGCTGAGGCTGGCCCTGGAATCCCCAGGAGCTGGGGTCACAGTGTTTCTGTTCACCTGGTCTACAACACCTTGCTTCTAGGTCACAGCATCGCCTGTCTGCGATTTTACTTACTCCTTCGACTAAAATAATTTGAGAGAGGAAATGCAGTGTAAAACAATGCCACTGCAAGGCCTCCCCTTCATTTAAAAGTAGAATTCTAGAAAGCAGATGAAAAGAGCTCTGTAAAACTGAGGGGTGGGTGTCTGTGTCTACAGTAACAAACTCTCTTCTGAGTTTACACACACATTTTAAGGCTGAAAACCCTGAAGAGTTGGCTTGGGTCCTGACACACAATCATGGTCTTTTTCATGCTGTGTAATATACTGGCAACCAAATTTGTATCTGGACAGCTCAGCAACAGAGTTTTCATTTATGAAAACTTACATTTTGCAATAAGTTCTCCATTGCTACACACAAGTTTTCGATAAGAAGCAAAAAATTATTTTAAATATATTGCTAGGAAATCCATGAATTTACTTTAATATTTTTTAATGCTACGGTGGAGGACTTGACACAAATGTTTAAATGAACAAGAACTGGTACACAACAGAAATGTACATGATGATACACTTCATTTAATGTTACATTTTGGCAAGAGCGAGTGTATTATTACTCCTTCAAGAAATGTCTTGCTCAGTCAAGCAGAAGTAGCTCCCATGTGGCAGAGCAAGGACTATTATGTTACATGGTTTTACTGGAGATAATTCTTTGCTAAACCAATCAAACCACATAATAACAGCATTCTAACACCAACTAAAGGCCCTTGGAGACCAGTTTGTGTGTGGCCTACATTTCATAGGCTTCTTTACAACAGATGTATTGGATGAGGGTAGTGTTACTTCATATATTAACTTGTGTGTTCCTTAGGTAAAGCAGCAGTACGAGTTTAAATTCTGCCTCTTACATGTTCTTCTTATAGAAAGTGTGTGCCTTCTGTAAGCAGATGATAAAACTGAATTCAAATAATCCATGGCAATTACAGTTCATCAGTTTCTAAACCTTACTGATAATCTCTTGAAGATATATCAATGACATCTTTTCAGCTCATGTATAAGAATACCCAGCTATATGTTTAAGAATGCTCAGATACAAACAACTGTGCAGCCAAGTCCAAAAACTGTCTGAAAGAGCAACCATTTATGTATCTAATTATTTCTTTTTGTTCTATAATGATCTTCAAGTCTAGAAGTCATGTTTTCATAGGAACATGAATGAAGACAAATTCCTAAATACTCTCCTCTCTGATTGATGCTAAAAAATTCCCATTACTTGAAATACAGCAGTTCTGGATTAAACAGGAAATAATCAGCTTTATGCCAAAGGAAGGACCTCGCCCTGCAACTTTTTATTTATAAAATACTGAATTGATGGAAAGCTATTTCCTAAATCTGCTCCATGGTAAACTTATTGCTCCATCCAAAACAGGAAGGGTGAAGTTTATCTACAGAAGACTCTATGTTAATTCTCTTGTTAAAAATGCTTTAATAGCTTTCAGTTATGTCTGCTGACCATAAAGGAACACAGTATTCATTTAAGCTGCATCAGAATGGTCCATGTATTAAAAGCAACAGTGAAATGACAAACTAATCTTTCTTGTCATAAAATCACACAAATATTTTGTATGAAATGTACAGTAGTTCAAAATCCACACCGATCAGCTGTGTTGCAGTCAAGATCAACAACGATGCACTTGATTTTAGCAAAAAGTGACTTGTGGTGATTTAGTCTTCCCTCAACAAAAGTTGTCACATTTTCAATTTCAACAAATATTCTCAGCTACAAATATTCTCAGACTCAACATTGTCTTAAGAGGGCTCATCTTCATTAATGGGCAAGACAGAATTTTATCCTGAGGTGTGGATCACCTGTATTTTCTCCAATTGCAAAAACTGGAGAAAATAAGCAGCAATAATAAAAAAAAAAACAACCAAAAAAACCCTTTTTCCAATTAAGAGCAACTCCAAGTACATTAGTTGCACAATTAACTGGCAGCAGCATTGCTGATATAAATTTAAAGCTGGTAGATCCATGAGTTTAAGAATCAGTCCTTATATGAGAAGACTTCCTCGCCATCACTATAAAAAGAGCAACTTAATTTTTTTTCTTCTTTAATGGTTAAAAAAAATGCTAAAACAGGTTTGAAATTGCATGCCAAAGGGTAGGTTTTTTCATCACATATGCAGCATAAAGAAAACACTAAAGAAAATAAGTAAACTACTGTATGTAATGGACAGCTTTTCAGAAAGCAAAAGCAACAGCTGCAAGAAGAAAACCAATTACTTTGATTACCCACATTTTATTGCTTAGTTTATGTTAACCTTACTGCTTCTGAAAGTTTAGAATTACTTCACACATTATATTAGCCTCACAAATCAGTTTTATTAGTGCTTCAATAATGGACTAAACTTTTTTAACGTCCAAGTCATTGTCCTGTCTCTATCCTTGAAACATGCGCTCTCGTCATGTACTTTAAGTACTCATTTCAAATCTAAAATCAAATAAAGGAAAACGACAATTAAGACCATATTTTTGAAGACTTCTGTAATTTTTCCTTAGCTTGTGGATGGGTATCTTTATCCACATGCCGCTGTGATAGCTGAAAAGACTATTCCTCCTTCTCAGCTGTCAGCACCCCCATGCCAGGAACCATCACCCCACTCGTTTGTGTGAGCCAGTAGGATATAGGACTAAAATGAATTTTTAGGCAAAACCAGCCTCCTTAGGTCACATGATAGCACGTTGGTTGGGCTGTGGAGAGGAATCACTTATTCAAGGTGAGAAGGTGACAAGCATCTGCGGATGACATCTAAAGAGGACATTTATCTATAGCTTTGCAGTAGTGTGCACAGTCTCCTTGAGCTCATCTGGAACTACTCACAGAACTTCCACCTAACCCAGAAAGACAAAACACATAGGATCTGTGTTTAAATGTTTGCATATCTTACTAAGTATCTTCAGTAAAATACAAAATATACACAAAAACAGAACATAAAGCTAGCACAATGGCTGGGGTTGGAGCAGGTCAGAAAAGCTTTATGATGAAGCCTCATTCCTTCTGTGTTTTTGGTATTCAACACCCAAATCATCTCTTCTTCTGAATCTGTTCCCACAATTCTAGCTATTTCCATTCCAATTTGGAAGCAGAAATTCAATACAAAAATTGGTAAGAACAGAAAGCATGTCTCTCCCTGAAGAGAAAGCTACAAAGAGTAGAGATTGTCTTTTATGGTTAGTAAATCATATGTCTCAGACCAGTGATTACCAACTGTTGGTTCCAAGGGAATGCAGTAAAAGTTCTGCATTTACTGAGTGGATATACCACTGACTGTATCCCACAGTACTTAGAATTAATTATTTGATAAGTTTGGGTTACAGTTCATAAGTAATACTGAAGAATCACAGCGATTACTTGGTTCAAAAGAGCTTGAGAATCACTGGTTTTTTTTCATTGTGAACTATTTTTCCATGTGAAAAACAAGCCTATTTTGTATTTAAAAACATCATCTCAGAACACTAGCTTTGTACATTCTCTTTACAAGCCTTTCTTATTGAGATAGTTAAGCAACACTGCAGCATTTCAGCACAAGAACTGTTACCTATCAAACTCATTAAAGGAATGTCTGCCCTGTTCAATCCAGTGTCACTGAACATTTTCCAGAAGTTGTCTGATGGGGTGAACTGACAGAGGACATATTGGGAACAAACTTGGCAAGATATATGAACACACTCAAGACTTTTTGAAGTGTTTGCTTGTCTTCAGATTCTGGCATCCACTGAAAAGCTTTGATTCTTTTCGAGTCTGGCTTCAGTTAGTCCTTATAAGAAGTTTTATGACCATAAGAAGAAAACCATGATCATCAAATACTGTTCTGTGTGGGTTTTTTTCCTGAAACAGTTTTTGAGAGCTTTAGCTTTGTATTCTTCAGATAGCTTACAGCAGCTTTCTGTGATCTGTAACACCTATAAATTGTGGTAACAGCATGATGCAACAAATCCACTAAATCAAAGAATAACAGAGATATTTCTAGTACTCAAACAACAAAACTCAGAATCAAAGAATCATTAACGTTGATAATACTTTTAAGACTGAATCCAACTGTAAACATAACACTGCCAAGCCCACCACTAAACCATGTCCCTAAGTGCCACATCTACACATCTTTCAAATACCACCATGGATAGTGACTCCACCACTACGCTGGGCAGTCTGTTCCAATGTTTGACAACTGTTTCAGTGAAAAAATTTTTCCTAATATCAAAACCAAACCTCCCCTTGTGCAACTCAAGGCGATTGTCTCTTGTCCTGTCACTTGCTACCTGGAAGAAAAGGCTGACCTCCCCCACCTTGCTACAACTTCCTGTCAGATAGTTGTAGAGAGTGATAAGGTCCCCCCCAAGCCTCCTTTTCTCCAGGCTAAACTTCCTCAGCTCCCTCAGCTGCTCCTTGTAAGAGTTGTGCTCCAGACCTTTCCCCAGTTCCGTTGCCTTTCGCTGGACACACTAAAAGCACCTCAATGTCTTTCTTGCAGTGAGAGGCCCGGAATTGAACACAGTGCCCTGGGCCTGCTGGCCACACTATTTCTGATCCAAGGATACTACCATCTAGACTCAGTCCTCTTGGATATACTTCATGAAATATCTTATTTACTCTAACTGTAAAACAGAGAGGCTCATTATGGTACCAGTATTTGTTTATTAGTAACAACAGTAAAGCATCATGTAAATTAACAAGTCAATGAAAAAAAAATTATAGCTAGAACAAATCAGCAGCTGCCCTGAAACTGTCAGCTTCCTGTAGGTTAAAGATTTGGTGAGTATCACCAGCAGAATTGACCAATTCTGAGATTCCATTCAGAAATACAGCAAATTCTGCCTCTGGCAAAAATTCCTATGTGTAGAACTTCACTTTGGCAAATCACACAGACAACTGAAGGTATGGGGGAGTTGACCCTTCAACTAAAAACTTCATAAAATTTCAAATTACCACCACTTTGTCAATGATTTGAAGAGATTCTCAAATAACTAGAAAATCTGCTAATATTTGCAAACATACTTTTCCAAGTAGTCTAAAATAACTCAGTTTACAGCAGACACCAAACCAAGTAATTTCACATCAAACAGCTAAACTCCAGGGAAAGAGTACAGTAATAAGGAGGCAATACAAAAGAAGATCTGAACTAGATAATGAAGCTGGAAACCACAGAACTATAAAGTATTTGTTGAATAAAATGTACTGTTACAACACAAACATTTTATGCTGAATCTCTAAGCAGAATAATAGCTGCTGCTGATAAAGTCTACTGATACTGGGTTGCTACAGTGTGTTTTGGATAAGAACAGCATGGAAAGGGAGCAGTGAAGTCTCTTTTGATAAGCAGAACTAAACAGTTTACTGCCTAAGATAAAAACTGGTTGCTAAAGGTCAAACACTTTAATGCAACAGCCAAAAGAAACAATACCATACCATTTACCTTTTAACCTTACTTCATACAAGATTGCCATGTGCTCTCAAAGATACAGAGTAGACAGGGGTTATTTGTGCAAACATATCCTGAAAAATAAGGCATTCCTCCCTTCATGCAGCCTTACAGAACTTTTTGGGGAAAAAAACCAAACAAAACCACCAAAACCAGTTCATGCTTATAAAGATCTGGCTGAACTACACTGTCTAGAATCAAAATTAAATCAGGAAAAAATAGTTAATTATTTAGAACAGAGCAAGCCAAATTAAATAAAAAACCACAATGAAAATGAATGACATTTTCATATTTAAATTAAAAATTCCAGTGGGCTTTCTGTTCTTTAAAATCTCAAAGTTATAAACATTGCACACTTTCTATTTTCAAATCAGCAGGTAAGGAATTTTGCTATTTCAAGGATCAGTATCCACAAAGAATTCATTTATATGGTAAACAAAGGATTATTTAATTTATTTATATATTTATTTAAGAGTACCGTGGACTGTGTAGAATAATAACACTAACTGTTTAAAAAAAAAAAAAAAAGAAAAGTTGCCTTCTCTAGGGTAAGTCAGTAGCTTATACTCTTAATGAAGAAAACACAACTAACACTTCCCGTTTGTTGGCTGCAATGCACCAAAACCTGATCCTAAAATTATTGCTTAGTTCTAACATAATCCATTGACTTACTTCATATTACCTCAACTTAGTAATAATCTCTTTTTCATTTGTTCACCTCTTCTCTTTGTTCTCCTTAGTTCTCCACCGCTGAGCAAACTACACTGTGGACAAAGCCAAATCACTCTTCCTGCCCCAAAGACCCTGCAGTTGGCCAACACATATCTAACAAAGGAACCACTACTACCTCTGACGACCTTCACTTCTGCCACAATTTTATCCGAGTCCTTCCCATTCCTTTGGCAAGTCTTCATTCAAGCTCTCATATAACCTAGCACTCTGAAAAATCAAAAATTCACTGAGAAATGTTTCACATCAATTGAATTATCTGAGCATCTTTACATTACTTTGTGATAGAAATGCATTTACATTTCATGCATTTCTGTCAAATAGGAAAATATAAACAAAAGGTATGTTCCATAATGGCATGGAAATATCCATGAAAACACTGTTCACTGTATATATTATGTACATATGCACACATGTTCCTTCAGAGCTTAAATATATAACACAGCAGCTTTAAGGAATACAGTAAAAGCTACCTACTTACTAATTACACGTACATGCTGAGCGATACAAAGTGAAATCAACTGCAAACATATCAATGAAGATTTGTATACTTATACACATCAAACCTTACCTGACACATTGAGTATTCACACTCAAGTAACGTGCTAAGTGACCTTGCATCTTTTAAAATCTTAGTTGATCCACAACAGACAAAAACAAGCTCAGCACTTTATCCCTAACAGACCTCTGCATATCTTAACATAACTCTTCAGCAATATGCACATATGTTTTTTTCAAGAATACTTAATACAGCCTTAACAGTAGGTGGGATACTTTTCTTTGGGATCACTGTTCTGGCTGCTTACTGTGACACGAGTAACACCTACACACATTAAAAGGCTCCACAGTCAACTTATTATAATGATACATTCTTTTCTCAGTAGCAAAAAGTCCATCCTGCTTAAAATAGGAACACTCCTAAACCACAGTTTTCTTGATGACTTATCTGGGTCATGAGAGACTTGATGACTTATCTGGGTCATCTTTGCTTCTGATTTTAGCAAAAACATAGTTGCAAGAAAACCTCCTTCCATACCAACATTAGAAAAAGGAAAATTGTACGGTGAGCTGTAGTTATGCCTATGAGTAAATTTGACAAAAACTATAAAAGCACTAAAAAAAAAAATCAGGGCATCTTTGAGTTATGGCTAGACCTACACTAGGGTAAACAGAATAGTAATTTCATTAAAAGCCTCGCTTTTACATTAAGAATTTTTTTTTTCTAGTAGATGACAAATACAGTAAACTGAACCAAAAGCACTGACTGACATGATCATCAAATTTTTTAGTAGGCAATTTCAGGTATTCGATGAAGGAACGTTGCATTTCCTGCCTTACAATTGTAGCTTCCTGCAGATGCCTCAAGGGCACCCAGAAGGGAAGACACCAAGCTGGAAGCACCTGACTACTCCCCACTTGTTTCTGGCACCAGAAATAGCAGCAAGTTTTCTTGCATGATGTAGCGTCTCCACCCTCCAGCCAGGGAGTAAACCCCACTGCATTTGCCCATAGGCTTTAGAGCTTCTGTGGAATTAATTGCCATCTCCACCCATGTTCCCCATCTCATTCTTTCCCCCACCCTCTTGGCTGCAGTTCCTGATCTTGGCACAAATTTTTTTTT
>VZRE01011063.1:0-36574 GCA_013396775.1 Cephalopterus ornatus | reverse complement strand
ATTTAATTAAAAAAAAAAAAAAAAAAAAAAAAAAAAAGATATCTGGAAACAAATATGGGCAGCCTGTGGACCAAACCACACACCTATTTTTCCTTCTTTCTATGTGTCATAACTATGAAGTTTCAAATGCAAGCTTTAGAAAAGTCTCTTATTTTCAGCACCTTCCAGCAAGAAGGCTGTTAAATAGCAATATTCATTTAAAAAGTCGAGTAAAGATGCAATTAATCCAAATGTTTTGAACATTTAAAAATATTATTCTGCTGAACATTTAAAGACATTGCTGAACTGGAAGCATACAGTCAGACAGTAATTCCCTTAACAGAAAAAAGCATTCATGAATGCATTAATGCCTGTGCTTCCTTGTTAGATGCCAGAACTCTGTGGTAATAGCCAAACTGAAGTGTCAAATCTCACTCAGAGACTCAGAGGTTTGATTTTTGCCAAAATCAAAGAAGGTACTTGGTAAAATTGTCATTTGCTAAAATCTGTCTTCAGAAAATAATACATTTCCAGATGTAACCCATGTCACTTGCATATGCAATGTGTAAGAAACTGGACACATAATAATGGACTAATTAACACAGTATTGCAGACTTGATGTCTAGACAAGATAAGACATTTCAAGAATCCCTGCTACTCCTGCTCATATAAGAAGAACAAAGAGATAGCCTTTTGTGTAACACTGATGCTGAATAGCTCCAATTGTGAATTTAACACCAGGGACGTATTTATCATCACTTCCAAAAAAAATACCACACTTCAGCACATTACACACTAAAAGAATAAGCTGATCCTTAACTATATAAAAACAGAAACTAAACAACTCCAAAACAATACTTTAATGCATATAGCATGTTATTAAATGCAATAATATTTAAGAAGTGTATGAAATGGTTACATTAACAAACTACAGACATTCATTGAGCTTGACATGACAACGCAAGCTTTTCTGCTACACTGTTTTCAAGTACCCAGACAAATCTTTTAAGCATCTCTTTAATGGGGTTCTACTTCACTATGCTCAGACAAATACTCAGACAACATAGAACACCTTATTTCAAAATTATAAATGTAGAGCAAAGAGGGAAAGGCATGTTCAAAGGTCTAAGGAAACACCTCGCTCACAAAACCCCAAACAATCAGAAAACACCTCAATTGAGAAAGCTAATTACTTGCCTATTTTATTTTTTAAAAACTCTCCAAAGCTTCTTATTACAAATAGGACATTAAAAACCACATCATAGATCTAGACCCTACTTAATGGAATATATTAAAATATGAGACACATATTAATGCTGCAGAATTTTCATTCAGTGCAAAGAGGCATAAAGATTGAAAAGACTGTGCATCTGGATGGAAGGGAACAGTTTTCCCCAGTACCTGCTGTGCAAAAATGACAGGAAAATTTTGTTCTTTCCACTACAAATTGGCAGAGCCAGAGGATTCTAGGAAATCAACCCTTCCCTGAGAGTAGCTGAGCCCACTTCCAGTGGAGCAGGTCCCAGAAACAGGCGATCATGGCAAGGAGCTGGGATTCTGCAGTTGAAGAATGGGGACAGGAAGCTGTCAAGAGAAGCAGCGAGCAGAAACTGTGTCCTTGGTGGAAAGAAAGCATGTTCTGGACTGTGATGGCAGCTAAAGAGGCAGAGCAGTGAAATACTGAAATAGGCTGTTCAGAGAAACAGCAGAGTCTCCTTCATTGGAAATATGTGGGACTCAATTTGACAAAGCCCTGAACAACCTGATCTAAGGCCCTGTTTCAAGAGGAGACTGGCTCAGGTGAGGTCCCATCTGACCTGGATGTTCCACGATACTGTCACTATGTCTGTTCTTTCAAAGACGAGATCAGAAATGTCCAGGATCTGCAGTCCCAGTTCAGAAATGTTTTCAAGCACCTGTGCACCTGCAGCCTTGCTCTTCCTTTCCAAGTAACATTGGCACACTTCAAATTAAATAGAATCTTTGGAGTTTCTCTAGTTTGAGAGTGACATAGATAATTCTTGGCTCTGTTTAAACAGTGTCTGGATTTTTCCAAGCCGTTATCCATGAGTAGAACTTCTAGTCTCCTCTCTTTATGTCAGCTTCAGTTAATATTTGCAAAGTAACTGCAGACTCTTAAAAGATAGTCACTATACAGCAAACAGCAACTAGCACTTGGTCTGACACTTTTTCCCGTTATGATCAGCATACAAAGCTTCATTTTTTTTCAAATGGCAGGATTTTACATGAATGCTTACAGTAAGTCCCCCGTCAAATAAATAATATACAAATATTTTCTTGATGAGTCAGAGTGATCATTTACAATCACATTTCCTTTAAAATTCTGAATCTGGGGATTGTGTTATTGTAGCTTAGAGGAAAGGCAAAGGGAACTTTGCAGAAGAGTGATATGAGCGATACACAAGATAGAGAAGCACTTATTTAAAGAGAACACCTGTATGAATATTTCATTCAATTGCTCAAGGGATTTTTTTGTTTGCTTGTTTTTATTAAGAGATATAACAGACTATATCACAAGCTGCCAACCCCTCCCACCCAGGGCATCAAGCTGCCTGTTTCTCTGCTGTACAGCAATGAGTTTGCTCATTGCAACACTGCATGTTCTGTCAGCACAGCTTTTGCCTCTGCATTTGCCTGAAATAGTACCATACTATGAAGCAAAAGTACGTATTTGGAAAATTTTGCTCTTTTTCCTGGTTGGAGCTTTGGAGACAGGTGGAGAGGACAAAGCAAAGAGGGTTTTGCTGTTCAGGAGTCTGGAACAGCAAAAATACCTGGCAATCAGGTTGAGAATAAACATGAATGGAAAAGCAAACACCACTAGATCTGGTGCTCCAAGAGAAAGCAGAAAAACTTGGGAGACAGAAGTAGAAGCCTTCTAATCAAGCCTCACTTCCTCAAACATTAGCTGGACCCTCACCAATTCTCTGACACATACCCAGTGGCACAAGCTCTTCATTACTTATTTATTTTAAATACCTTAATAGCTGTGCAGTGTATACTGAAAAACAACGTTTTGGAAATCTTGCTTTGCAGAGGGATTACAGCTTCACCACTTGTGCAGCATAAGTCCTTGCAATAAATAATTTATTTTAGTAATCCTTCCATAAAATTACATTCCAGAAATAATAACTAAAACTAGTTATTCAGAAACTATTTTAAACACCTGAATGAAATTTAACTGAAAAGAAGTCCATGGAATAAAATTTTTTTTCTGCTATTACTTGAGTCTTCAAGACAAATAATCAGAAACAAATAATGAAAAAGCTTTCTTATAAATATATTACATATTTTATTATCAGGTCACTCTTCCTAAAGTGTATTATAGCTTACAGTTCATTTGAAAGATTTAAATGTTACATCTGTATAAACAATACAGCATGACTAGCACTAGTATTAAATTTGTATGATAAGGACTAATTTTACTGTGTGAAAAACAGAAACACACTCTCAGCTAAAAAGTAGTAAAATCAGTACAAATTATATCGAGAAATTTATGCAAAGAACCTTTAGTAAGCAGTTCGCAACAGCACTGCAAATTTAGTTTACATTCCACTCTTTGCTCCCTCTCTCATTACTTGTCAAAGGAAGAGAACTCAAGCCACATAGAACTAAATTAAATTTACTTTTGGATGCTGAGAACTCAAAGTCAACAGAATAGCGTAGAAGTTTGTACAGAGAGACTGCTTCAAATATACAGTAGGAAAATTCACAGTATTTCATTATGATGATTCATTATGCAATTAATGATGATTATGAAAATCATCAGGTCTATTACAACAATTAAAAAAATCCAGAAAATTTAATTGCTGAAGCAGAAGTTACTTTTAAATATTTATTTGAAGAAGATATAGGTAATTTTCCAATCTTGAGTTTCAATGATTAAATATCTTGTCTAGCTCTTAACAAATTCACAGTACCTGATTTTATAAAAAAATAAGCATCTTCTTCAGTTCAAATGTATTGAAGGTACTTCTAGCATCATTCTAAAATCTTATTTAAATTCTGCAGAAGCTGAGAGCTTCAATATTCAAATCAACAACAGGAGAAACTGGTTCTGCAAAATCCAAATCTTTAATTATTCCTCAGGCTTTTCTGAGCTAAGTTCCTAAAAGTATTCCATTTCACGGATCATAATCTAGATTTCCTTTGAATTAAGTGCAAACTCTACCAAACGTAATAGCATTAGATCATATTGAAAACAACATGTCCAAATTTCATCTCTTTTCATCACTATAACCCTGTCTTTAGGACCTAGGGGAATTAAACCAATCCACAGATTCACCACTATCAGGCTAAATAATCACAACTGCTGTTTTTAAAAAAAAATCTGCTCCTAGTCTTTATATTTTTTTCAGTTTGTCATTTTTAAATAGTCGTAAGTTTATGCATTTGGCAGTAGCTGATTTTGAGGCCATGTATGAGCCTATGATAAGACTCACAGGGATAGACCAAGTGCATTGACAGCATACTCTGGTTAACTCCATCCCAGCCAGGCCCAGCACACGTGGAAAGACATGCTCACCAGGAACATGATTATGCAAAGTCACTATTAAAAGAAGAAAAAAACCCCAAACCCAAAACCAACTGAGTAGAAAGCTATTCCTCAAGTGTCAATAAAATGAAACGGTGTTACAGCACAGGAAATGGGATCACAAGCAACAAAACAAAGGCCACTAGAATTAAGATTAAAAGTGAAGACCTAGAATAAGCTTATCTCAAACAAGACATGAAACCTATTTTCTTGAAGATGTTATTATGAGATAAACATATGGGGGAAAACTGATTTGTATTTCTATTTCACCCATCCCAGGCATACACTGAAAACACTGTAAATTACAGCAAGTTTGAAGTCATCTCTTTCTCTCATCCGAATTATAAACTTTAAATGCAATTTACAGAGTTGGACATAGTTGCATTTACATTAGAGAGATCAAGTCAGAAAAATCTCCAAACAAACTTCTATTACTTTGTTTCTTCAAAATAACAAAAATTAGAAACAAACCACTTTCAATTGTTTACGACAAATGTAACTGAAGGTCACTGTAGATAATTTCCTTACTGTGAGGTGACATAAAAAAGACTAATATATGAATAAACTTTCATTGAACTACTTCAAAAACTCAGTGTTACAAGAGTAACAGAAATCTTGTTTTCTATTAAATCAATCCCCAGTACTCAACACAAAAGAGAAAAAAATACAACTTTTGAATACAGTAACCCTCTCTCATCTGTCTATATCTAGATATAAAACACTGTAGTCAAAGCAAAATCTGAGAATGACAAAGGCACTGAGATTCAAAGCTGATTTAAAAAAAAAAAGCAAAACAAACAAGAAACCCCAACAATGCCCCTCCAGTCACAACAACAAAAATAAACCCAGGCAAACAAACACAAACACACAAAACAATAATAAGCAGCTTCGGGTGTTCAATCCCAACCTGCATACATTTAAGTGAAGGAAATTACACTCCAAAATTGATTTTTGATTATTTGATCTCACATATAGCCTTAGTTTTTAATTACATTTGAAATTATTTGTATTATATTTGATTTTAAAACAATTACTCAAAGAAGCAGTCATTACCTTAGCTCGAAAAATAGCAGTTGCTGTATGTAATTTACAGAAAACTACCACAACTTTCCATGTGCAGATAAATATCATGGATCTTCAGAATTAAATAGTCAGAGATGTTATCATCACATCATCTCGAGAAATCCAATTACGTTCATATTATACTCCAAGAAGGAGGAAAAAATAAATCAAGATAATTCTAGCAGAGCAAACCATTATTGTATTAGTGACAAAATGCCAAGAGGACTCACCTGTTCAATCTCCTTTGTCTTAGTTGCAATTGCTTTTGAGCGACCAAGAAGCTGGCCATCCTCGTATAATTCCGTACTATCTGTTATATTTGCTTCTGTTTCCCCTGTTTGTTCGACATATAATGAAGCTGAAGACCCAGCCTTAAAAAATCCACAAACAATAAATTCAGTTTTGAGAGCAAAATAAAAACTTCAGTGTGAGGAAAAAAATATAAAATCCTAAATGCTGCCATCAGGTAGATATGGAGTTTGCTCATCAAGACTGTTAGTGAAGTATCATTGCTACAATCTTAACAGATACAGAAATAGGGATTTTAAACATGTAGAAAACATGACATCATAAAAACCCCTGTGACTCAGTCTTAACTGTGTAAAGGCAATGATGTCAGGTAGCCTTTACCTGCCCATCCACTGGAAAGGGAGTTGGATATGTAATATTTGTAAAACCAGCTAGCAAGAAAAATCCACAATGAAAGTCTGATTAGTTTTCTGGGAAAGGATAAAAGTAACAAAATCAAAGGTAAAGAGGCATAAACAAAATAAAAATGGTGTCAGAAAGAACTTTTGCAGCATTCAGGACCAGAGGTCTAATATTAAATGAAAACTGATACCTGCCGTAGAGCAAAAGCAAACGTGCTTAGAGGATTTCTGACAACATGAAAAAGTACTGAAAGTGTATAAACTTCCCTCTAAAACAGAAATTAAAACAGTATCCCTATACAAAAGAAAAAAGACTCCAACTCCAAGGAGTTCGTAGAGAAGATGTAGTAATTTGCTTTTACAGCATTATTTAAATCTGATATTATGGAACAGATTTGTAGAGTAGTAAAATATTTTTTAAAAAATAGGATTTGAGAATTGAAGAAGATGAATAAAACTACTTTCTATTATTCAAAAATAGAGGTGAATAATCTTACGACTTAACCAACATGAAAGAAAAAAGCATTAGACAGAAAAAGAAAGACGAAAGCTTAAATGGTCCTGTGAACACCTGCTCAAATCTTAGCAGCAACAAAACCATTAAGATTGCATCCCAAATCTTGTCACCACAGTAAATATTGAAATGCCTAACAGTGAATCAAGGCTACTAAAAAGTTCAGTGCAACACAAAGCTCAACAGTTAAGCACTATATAAGATAAACTGCACAAAGTTAAAAACTCTTGCAATTCATACATGACAGCCTACTAATCAAGGTGAGAGATATCCTTTCTTCTAGAACTCAAAATGACATGCCTCACCTCTTTCATTAGCATTCCTATAGCCCACTTTCTTAGTCAATAACTCATCTCAGACTGTGCATAATCAACTGCAATTGCTTCATTTTGATTCTTTATTTTTAATCTTTTTTGCCACTGCAATTTTCTCTAGGCACAGAGGAAGCTTTAAAAAACTCTTCTCCATATGGCCCACTCTTCTTTCCTCTCTTGCATTACCTTCCCCTCACCAAGAACAGGAGCGATACTTCTCTTCACTGTTCCTCTCCTGAACCTCTCAGAAATGTCCATCTGTATGTTCTCCTCCATATGGCATTCATCCCTGGATCAGTTCTTGCTTTTTCCTTACTCTAACACTTCCTCTCCTTTTTTTTTTTCCAATTACTTTTTCCAGTTTGTTTATCCAACTAGATCTTCCTGGCCAGTACTGAGGAATTGTTCATGCACTCACCCATTACATCAATAGAAAACACTTAAAAGTTCAGATAAATATGGATCCAGTGAGTTTATTTCTCTAACACAGCCCTTACATTCCACAAGCGTGAAATAGAGGAGGAAATGCGATGCTTCCCAGGATGCTTCCATTTTCCCTCAAATTATTTACAAACAAATAAAAAATAAATATCAAACCCATTAATTGTAAGGTTTAAGACATATGACTTTGTAAAGTAGGTCCTATTCTGTTTTTTAAAGAGTGTCTCTAAAGTTGAAGCCAAGTGAAAGTCAAAGAGCAAATTACCACAGAATTAAACCAGATAATTTTACATTGCATGACTTTTGGGTTGTTTTAAAGATACATCTTCCACTAACATAACGGAATCCAAAAAAGACATCCTACCCAAGAGCAGCATAAAAAAACAATGACTGAGAAGGGCAATAATCACACTTCAATATAGCCAGCAGTAGAAGACAAGGAGGGGCAGGAACAGATGGGAATAAACTAGGAAATAATTAATACTGATTATTGGTGAAATAAGGGTTCTGGGGGAAAACAACACATCTACCCAGAGGAAGACTACTTTCTGAAAAAGAATATATGACATGGTAGGTTGACATGGCATGAAATTGAACTCAATAAACCAGAGTTTCTCTTCTAAGTCTTATGTTTTACATGTACACTCATGTTTTGACTCAGAAGTCCCTTGGTAATTTTAAGGAGTTCAGTAGGCATACAGACCTACACTGCTACAACAGTTCCTTAGAGAATCCCTGGGACAGCTGGAGCCTTATTGTGTCAGTTGTAGCTCAACATGAATTCAGATTATACTAACAAAATGTATTCTGGCTTTGTCTATTTTTTCAAAATAAATAAATAAGTAAATCTCAAGACTTTAGTCTCCCTCTCACTCCCTTTGAACAAATATTTAATAGCGTAAGCAGAAAAATTCAGAAGTAAGTTACAAAATGTGCTTTTCAGAAGAGTACAGAAAAACAAGAGTCTATCATTATAACATTTTAAAATAAGTGGATTGATAATCATATCTTACATCATACTCTGTTATTTCAGGTAAATTGCTTTCCTCAGCCTTCTCTGACTTTTCAGCTGCCCACTTGCTTGCAGCTTCTGCAAGTTCCTTTTCTGATAGCCTGTTGCTCTTCTCCAAGGCCTGTACAAAAATATTATAGTCAAGATTTAACATGAAATACACTTACAAACAGCAAAACATCTTCAAAATTAAAGCAAGGAGTTATTCAGATCCCTAAAACATTTTAAAATAGGAAATTAGAAAGTTGAAATTATTTCATTTGCTGACTGATTTCTTTAAAGAAAAGTAGGTGAAGAGAGAGCATATAATAAAGCAATAAAGGGAGAGGAGAAAAAAAAAATCAAGTTCAGTAGACTGCTAAAAAACCACCACGCTTTCAGAATCAGTTTTAGTAAATTCAGAGGTCAGAGATAACAGAAAACTTATTTGAGACCAGTTGGGCATTAAAGGAAGTCAGACACAAGTGTGGAGCGATGTAATAATTCAATGTGATTTTCAGGCACAAAAGGTTGTAACAAATTTTAATTAAACTATTAAATACTAGGTAGGGTATACAACCTAAGCTAATTAGGGACAAAAAGTATTTTATACATACTTTAAGTGATCAGTGCCGGTTCCATTAAAAGCAATTATTTTTTACTGGGGGTAAAGCTGATCATTTATAACAGAGTCAGTCACAGCTTCATGGCCTTTAATTCTAACTTTCCATATGGAAATTCTTGTACAAATAATATTTAAAATTGATTTCTCTCTAAGAATACTATTTTACTATCAGAGAAGCAAACAATGACAAATACCAGTTTAGGAATAGCTAGCTTTATAGATCTTGTTACCACTATTGTGGGTACTTAATTTGAATTAACTGTATATATAGAAGCATCCACTCAAGAATCTATACCACTCTAGCTTTAAAAACTGGAATACTAAGATGGGTATCTAAAGAAAAAAGATACTCCTACTGCCTGAAAAGGCTGTAACCATTTCTACTCAATGCCTGTTTCATCTTGGCAAACAGGTAGACAAAAAACAAACAAACAAAAACCCAAATGAAAAAAACAACACCCCCTCTTATGATTAGTTCATTCTAAGTTACATAAATGGCCAGTGGAAGCAAATACTGTGACCTGATCAAGACTGCTTTGTCTTCAGACGTTTTGTGTTTACCTCAAGTAAACTATTATCCAAACATGTCTTTGTGCTGTAGTATGGCAGAAGTACACAATTCACAGAACCCTTCTAGAATTCTGTGTCATAAAGACACCACCTTTATCTGCATCCAGAAGAGAAGTGCAACACAATGTTTCATCAGGAATCCCTGTTTTCTATAACTGCAAATTACAGAATTACAACCAGCAAAGTCAGAAAGTTCAATATGCAGGGGTATGAACAGGGTTCTTAAAAGCAAGGAATAATATAATTCATAGAATAGCTAGCCCAGCTTACCTTTCCAAACTATACAATTATTCTTACACTAGCCTAACTAAAAACTATCTGCTGCCAAGTTTTTTCCCCCAATGTTCCTATTTCCCATAGTATGTCTGACTTTTATCTTTACCCTGACTTTTCCCTAGCTGCCAAAAAGTCTTGTACTGTGGTTCTGTTATGAATCTTTCTCTTTTCTCAAATGTTGCTCTGTCCATTACTAACAAAAAGATCAGTATCTTCATAACCAACAGCCAACTCTGCATGAAATGAAGATAAATAAAATCTCACATGACCTACTATATTTCCACAAGCCATAAAAAGAATCTAACCACTCTAATATCTAGTGGAATACAGACAAAAAACTGTTTGATTTAATCTCACTAAATTTAATGCTATAGATTGAATGTTGATAAATATGTATTAAATCCCAAGTGAATTTTATGTAATAAAGTAATGGTATTTCCCCAGGTACACTACAACTGAAGGGAAAGAATAGGGCATACTTCTCAGATGAAAATATCTGCAGCTACACAGCCTGCAAACATGCAAAAAATGAACAACCTAGTACAGCTTGTAAAAAAAACCCCAAACTGTCCCTCCCCACATTCCCTACCTCAAAACAGAAGTCCCTTTTTTTTGGGTGGATTTGTATGTTTGTTTTTTTACCTCATGGATAACACAAAACAGTAAAACCCTGTCACTTTGCTGGGAAGATTTCCCTGGCTCACACATCTGTCTTTTGCTCTAACTATGTTGGATACAGCCTCCAAAGCTTATGGTCCACACAGCTACTAAAAAAAAAAAAAATCACAAAAGATTTCATGCCATAGTCAATTAAACAGGTGGCTAAGATCTGATAAGATCAACACGTATTAATTCACAAGCATGATTATGTAAAAAAATAACTATAAGACAGATAAGAATACCTTTTCAGATTTGCAAATAGATACTACAGCAAAAGGAGGTATTGCTAGAGAAACATACAGCTTTATAAGTATTTCAAAGCTAAATTACAACTTAGAGCATTGAAAAATCATCTCCTTTAGTCTCTGATATAAAGTATATAAGTCATTTCTCAAGCCTTAGTAGATTTTAAGACTCTGGCTCTAGAGATGTTTCTCTGTCACTACTCCTATGTCAGTGAAGCACTTACTTATGTAACTTCACTGGCCAGTGTAATCCAGCCAAGAGGCTGATCCCAACACTCTACTGACACAGTTGTGTGTACATTACAGTAGACTGTCAGTACATTACAAGCAGATTTGGAGACTTCAAGAGAAAAGCAATAAACAGTCATGGAGGTACTTCCATTTCTGCAGCTGATGCATACCCAATAAATATTTGTGTTGTCTAGGGAAATGACTTTCATCAAAGTTTCATTTTGTGTAGCCTATACCAGATATGCATATACGTGCAAACTGCTAGCAAAAAAATCAATACAGCATAGATCAGATCTGACTGAAGATGAAAGCAGAACACTTACAGAATACTTTATATTTCAAGCTCACACTACATACTAACACAAGAGCAAGAGATTTTGCAATTCCTCCTCATTCTCAAAGTTTTGTATTAAGCAAGGATTTGATATTAAGCTGCAGTATGCTGAGTCTGTAAGCAAAGTAGGCAAACTAATTATAAAGTTTGTTTTATGATCTAAATCAGTGTAACTTATGCATAATAGCTTTTATCTTACTTTATTTACATCACTGAAAATATATCACTTGCCCCCGCCCTTAAGGACATTGGCAATTAGCTAGCACAGCAGTTCTAAAAGAGCTGCATAAGGGATAAGTACTTAGAATAACATAGCTCAACCAAAGCCTGTTTTTTTCCCCACCTAATTATTTTCTTCAGTGTTCCCTTCTCACAACAAAAAGTACTTTTTTTTTGTTTAAGCATTCCACTGCTTTTATTAAAAAGACTTCAAGAACTGAGCTAGTACACCACGTTACTTAGGGCAAGTGCTACTTTTTAATAGGAACTTATTAATTTTAAACAATATCATGCATTGTTCCTTTACTTCTCATTAAAGTATTCCTCAACAATTTACAGAAAATACTCCCGTGGAAGTGTTAATTTTAACCTCAAATATAATTTGCAGAGAAGCAGTCTGTGATGCAAAAGTGATTTTGCTGCCACAGAAAAGCCAGAACAATATTGAATGCTGATTGTTCATAACTGTTTATTAGCCTGTCCATTTAACTAATTAGCAAGATTATGTAATTTCTGCTCAGCCCAGTAGATTTGATGGGAAATAAAAAGGCATCAGTAAAAACATAAAGTGACATTTACCAAACTATCTTGCAATGCAGCTCCCTTTCCAATTAAATGCCATAATTCTTGCCACATCCTCGAGCACCCTGTTTCTCTGCTACTTATATTATCTTCTCAGTCAGTCAGACACTTTACACACTATTTCCAAATCCAGTCACAGCCAAGGAATCACTAAAGAATGAAGTTCAGTGCAAATACAGGCTTGTCCAACTGATCCTAAAAACCACCTGACCATTTTTTTTCTCCTTGTCATTCCCTTTTCTGGCACAACTTGAACTTTGAAAAATGACAATTTTAAATACATAGAAAACTCCCCTTTTCCTAAAATGAGACAGTGAATACCGAATAAAAAGCTCTGTCGGTGTCATCATTAGGTACACAGCATCATAAGCACCTTTCTACCAGATAAGGGAAGTCTATTCTCTAGTGGATTGCAAAGCAATTCAAGATGCTCCCTTCCATAACAACTGCACACAGCATCTCCTTCTAACTGAGGAAAAAATCCAACAATGAGCAATCTAAAAACATGGCGAGAAATACTCGAAAATGCACCTTTGATGGCGGTACTGCTGTGGACCCTGAAGGTGATGCATCTCTTGATGTTCTCAGTGTCCTCTCTTTACCTACAATTACGGGAAAAAATTAATGACTCTGAAATTAAAGACACAGTTTCAAATATGCTTACTGGTTTACAAAAATTGCAGTGAAATTTGCTCAAGTCAGACATGAACCTTACCACTCTCTCAAACTACCTGATGATAGGAGGCTGTAGCAAGATAGGAATTGGCCTCTTCTCCCAGGCAAATAAGAAACAGGGCAAGAGGAAATCCATCGGGGGAGGTTCAGGTTGGAGATAAGGAAGAACTTTTTCACTGAAAGGGTGGTCAAGCATTTGAACAGAATGCCCAGGTGGTGGACTCAATATCCCTGGAAGTTTTCAAGAAACAACTGGACATAGCACTTAGTGCTATGGTTTAGCTGACAAGGTGGTGTTTGGTCAAAGGTTGGACTCAATAATCTTGTAGGTCTTTTCCAACCCCAGTGATTCAGTGATTCTGTGAAATCTACATGCTCCACCATCTGGTAAATATTGATAACACTGTCTTCTCTTCACAAGGAGAGAAGAGATACAGCTGTGTCATTTCAAGCATTGAGGAAAACCCACTATCTCTTTCTCCATCATTAACTGAAAGGGCACATCAATATGATCCAGCAAGATGAAGTAGTTTCACTTTTTAATAATCATGTAATAACATAAAGGGGTGAAATATTAAACACCAGTCAATCATTCCAGGAAACCAGGCAATGTAAGAACTGGTTTAGCAGGCCACAGTATGTTGAAAAGCCCTGCCATGGGAAACACTCCTGTACTGTATGAGCCACAGGCTAGATGTTCTTTGTATGATCAGTGTTTTTCTTATAAGAGTTACAATTGGCAAAATGTCAAATCAAATTCACTGTGCTAATCACAGTCTATGCATGGTCTTGCCACAGACCACTTTCAGGCAGCCCACAGCTGCAGAAATGGTTGCAGTGTAAACTACTACATCTAAGGGATCTGCAAAAGGTAAATACAAAAAGCAAACATGTTGTCAGTAGGCCTAAATTACCTAGACTATTTACACTCACTGGGAAACAGTTGACTATTCACAAATAAAACAAACTTACCTTGGCTTCCATTAAATTTTATCAATACAATTAATACAGAGATGAATTAAAATGCCTATCGAATACTTAAAAAATTATTTTAGTACAGCTATAAACATGATTATTCATTACGGCTTTAAATATGGCTTTAATTTAATGAGTCAAAGCAATGAAGAGCAGACATGACACCTCACTCCTATGAGCTGAGCTAGTTTCCTTTTTTTTACTCAAGGCCATAAAATAATAGTGCATATCTGTTTAAAAATACCTACACAAAAATGTAAGGAAAAGTCTATGCAAAACGCATATCTTTAACAATAGAAAATGTTTAAGAGGTATTTGAAAAGCTAGTCTTCAAGTCTTTTGCCACATTTTCATACTATATGTATAGAAAGCAGAGATCAAAACCATGCACACTGTTGGGGGCAAGCAAGTTACTGTTGAAATGTTTAAGGCCTACTAATCCATGCAAAAATCTTCACAGCTACTGATGGGTCTTTCAAAAATGCTAATGAAAATAGGTGGGAAAGTTACTTTGACAAAAGCAAAATGTTCTAAATTGCACTTTAAACTTCAGTTTGAAGACCAGAAACAGAGAGCATACTTGAAAAACATAGCAGTCAACCTTATTTAAGAATTTCTAATAGACATAAAACAAAAGAAATTCACCTTTAATAGAACAAAGCTTTTAAAAAATAAATAGTAAACAGAAAAACTATGAAAAATAAAAAGCTCCTGTAAATACAAAATATATGTCAAAAACAAAACCAAGAAAATAGAGATAATCATGTCGTTAATCTGTCATACTCCTCAAAGCACAGAACATCTCCCTTGTCACCACCAAGTAACCCTGAAGTTTTGCTCTGTGATACCTGCTTTTCAGCCCCATGGCTGGGCCACCTCCTTTTAAATTTACAGACTACTCTAACTCTGCCTCCCACAAGCCTTCTTTTTCAGACTGGATTCTTTAAAGATTATCTGAGTTGAATGGATTATATGTTTGCAGCTAAACAGATGAAAATGAGCTGATACAAGTGGTAGTAAATTATTCAAAGCTAAGCAGAGAGAAAAAACACCATTTAATTTGGAGATATTATTAGGCCATTTCTTCTGAACGTGTGTGGCTATTTTGAACCCAAAAGTCCTACCTGTAACATTAAACATGACACTTTCCAAGTACCAAGTTTGCCTTCTTGCATCTCCGCCGCATACCATCCTACAGATCCCTTACTTCCTGGCCCAGAGAAGGAATACCACCCTGCTTCTCTCCATGCTCCCCATCACAGATGAATGCCTGTCCTCTCCATTAGCCCTTTCCCTCCCTTTACCAAGCTTATTCACGTCCCCTCAGTTTTCTTTGTTTAAATCCTGTATTTATCCTAATGTATGAAGAGCTGTAGAGCATGGGACATTCATTTTTCAGTGGAAGTCATGAGGCCAAACCAATTCAGACAGCATGATTTTAAACAGTATTATGATATTCTAAAAAGATGCCATATTGCAAGTTCCACATGAAATAGAATATACTTTGCATGTTGTAAATCCATTTAAGTACCAACTAAAATGTACTGTTGAAATATATGAGATATGTCCCACTTTATGTTCCTTTTAAATATGTAATACATGAGCTTACCTAAGGCAAATCACATTCAAAAATTATTCTAAAAGTATTATTTAAGCCATTTGTACTTTGTGAATAGGCCATTTTAGTTCAGTCATCTAGAGGAGCAATTTAGTAGTACTGTTTTTCAGGGACAGGCAGTTATAAAGGAAACAGTCCTCCATATAAGCCATCTGGTCTCTTAAAACTGATTTCATGGTGATTGGGAGAGATGTTTAACCCTGTAACTAGGAAAAAAATAGCAAAAGCCACAGACTTAGATGTAAGCTCCTCTCTTGACCAGCATCTTTTCTGGTTTGTGAAGATGTCTGCTTCTACTTCACCACTTACACTACTGTCTAAGTAATTCTGACAATAGTCTATATATCTGTACTTACATGATCAAAGTCAGCTCAAAGTTTTAGGAATCCTCTGAAACATTCCAAAATTTTATATGGCTTTCTCACAACATTGTTTTCCTAGTAATTATGAGCTGCACACCTACAACACTTCTGTAATATCGTCAAATATATCTTCCTTTTCCTCTCCTACACTTGGAGAAATTCATGTTCACTGAGTATTGCTACAAAACATTAAAAGAATTGCAATGACCAAATAGAAAGATCATCTGTATTCTACAAGGAGTGAAATAATTCCTCAATATTTAAACAATGCTAACTAAACTATGAAGATCTTTTCTGGCAAGAAATGCTACATAATAGTTCAGTGTGTCATTATAGAAACACAACATGTCTATCAGTGAATAAAAGAAATCTAATTATATTATAAAGGCTGCCAAAATGAACAGGAAGTTTGCACAGTTCACTAGAAAGCATTTGAAGAAAGGGAAATCAAATCAGATTCATTTACATAAACAATACAAACAGCAGTGGCTAAGACTGTAGTATACCAAAAAAGGCAATTTGATCTTTTTTTTTTTTTTCCCCAAATCATTTAAATAGGAATACTTCAAGTATTTTCAGAACAGATGATTCATTCTGGAAAAAATTAACAGCCAAGTTTTTAAAAGGCAGAACACACAGAGTATAGACTAAACTAAGATATGTTTCACATTTCTCTGAGGAAAGTAGGATTTGAAAGGATCTGACAATAAGATGAAATTGCTAAAAAACAATCAGCTTCAAAAGTCTAATAATACAGTTCTAAGAATATCTGGATAAAATGCAACAAGTATGTACTTTAATTTCTCCAATTTTTTAATCCCTCTTTTCCCCTGGCTGCAGGAAGAAATATCTTGATCTTCTATAGATGACAGCAAAGTTTCTTGTAAGGGAATCCAATGAAGCACATAAAGAAGTAACAGAAGGAGTTGATGCTAAAAGGAACATAAAATACTAGAAAAAGCTGTGCAGCTGGAACTCCTACAGTCAGTCTAGAGCCACTACTGAAATAACATCTACATTCATCTACATGAAATACATCGGGGAACAGAAAGTACAATGAAACAAGCAGAGCAGACAACACATAGATGGTACAAAATGTCTAGTTTTCTCATTGTAAAAGAGAGCATGTAAAGAAGGCTTATACAGTGAGTTGCAGTTTCACCTCACTAACCAGTTCTCATCAAAAATCCAGCATTACCTTGCTGAGAAGAAATATTTCTTTTATGTAAAGATGACATACTTCTGCTATGCTGGTGGAAAGGATAGGCTTTGCTTCTTTCAGGAGAGTAGCTCCTGCTGCTGACACTAGAGCCAGATCTGCTGTGCGGAGAATCCCTTCGGCTCCCTGGTGATTCCCTGAAGAAAGGAGAGTCCCTCTTATGAGGGGATCGATCTCTCACATAATGAGAAGGATAGAAGCTTTTTCTTCTGAAGCCATCTCTGACGTCCCTTGGAAGACAACACAAAAGTAAAAGTTCCCTTGGTTATCCTTCCAGTGTTTCTGGAACAGCACTAGACAATACAACGGTAATGTTTTATGCCTGGTAAATACAAATAGGTTAGCTGTCCAAAATCTTAAGCATTGTTAAGAGTACTAGGCAATGAGTAAAAAACAAGTGGGGAAAAAAAAAGGTTGTAATTTGTCCAGATGTCATTGAACTACTTCATTGCTAGAAGCTAATGCCTTTTTATTTCTTGATAATACAGCTAAAATATAAGAAAAAGACATTCAAGAAATGGGAGGTCTTGCAATTTTATTTTCAGATTCAGTCTACTTCCCCTGGAAATTAAGCCTTCATTTACAATTGCTAAAAATGCATATGCAAATATTGCTCACATTATTTGGTATTTTTCAGCTCTGTTTTTCTCTTATTTTCAAGGGACTATATCCCTCATTTGATTTCACACATATTCCTAAGGGAAATATCACTAAGGGATTTCAGCTTATATCGAGCAAAGACAAAAAGACATCTGCAGAATATCTATTCTAATGCCTATGCATCCACCCAAGATGAAATCTTGAATGAAAATATGAAGACTTATACCTCCTAAAAATGTTTTTCACAGATCACAATAGTAATTTTGAACTTCAGTGTAAAATGTCCCAGACTCAACTGATTTTAAACCATAATCTAGTAACCACCACAACTTCCTATTAAATTTAGATATTGTTATTCCAGACCATACTGCAAATGTGTTGGTTACCTGTAAATTATATTCATATATATGTATGTGTACAGGTAAAAAAAAAAAACAAACCAACAAATCCAATATCCTTTTGAACTTTTCCTAAAGAATCTCAGAGCTAACAAACACATAAGCCAACTAATACAAAACTTGTCACATTTGCCTCGGTCAGAAGATGCATTGCTAAGAGAAGGAAGTACTTCTCAGCTTCTTCACAGCACTGCTAAAAGTAAAAATAAAGACTCCATAGAATTTCTAGTAAATCAGAATGTATCATATTTCACTGTTCTTCTCTCCTATTTCTCATCATAGTCCAGTAAACAACGGGATGTCTCACAAAGATGACCAAAAATCTTGAGGTGTCACTTAGCACAATGTAGCTATAGCTAATTTTATGTTGGTGGAGAACATGAAAAAAGCCCACCAGTGTACAATTCCTACCCCATGTTACAGGCCTACATCTGTGACGGGTAACAAAGGATTTCAGCGTGCCAAAAGTGTTTTGGACTACTGAAACTACACAGGTAGCACCACGAAACACAAACCCTATGACACTGGTGTGTTTATGACACTGGTGCTGATTTACCTTTTGCTTGGAAGACACATCTGCACAAGTGGTTCTGCTTCAGAACAAGCAACATTAGGGTATTCTGCAACAAAAAAGTCATTGGAATGGGGCACAGCCACTAAAACACCAACAATTCTTCAGCTTATTTCTCCAATTCCAGATGGAATAAAGTATCAGGAAAATGAAGTCTCTACTTTGAAAATTTTCTTAACGAAGCTAAAGTATGAATCAATAGCCTCAGACATCCTGGTTTTCAGTAAAAAGTCACTGAAGCAGAGCCAGGTTTTACAGTTAAGTAATTACTTCACTGTCAACAGACCACAAGCTTTTTACAGGTATTGCATAATACAGAAAAGCATATTTTACAGGTCTGCATACCAAAATTGATACAAGAAAACGTTACATGGATTTATATCTAACAGGTGTGTTAAAACAAAAATCAATATTCATTTCCTTTCTAAACATCTTTTCTTCCACTTGTTGCAACACTTTCTTCTTCCTAAGCAAGCCAGCAAAAAAACCCAATTGCTAACAGAATTGCTAACTAGTACTCTATTTAGTATCCTCTATTCAGTAGTCATTGTATAGATATTTACATCAAAGAAGGAATCACCAGAGAACATACAGAAGGACAATCCTCCTGCTTTCTTTAAAGGCCTAAGAGCAGTATGCCCACCTTTGGACACCACTCTTTAGAAAATTACAGATTACCAGGAGACTTTCCGGAAGGAAAAAACTGAACTTTTCAGAGACTGGGAAAACACATTTAATGAAGAAACAGTCAAAATCCTTTGTCCACTTAAATTTAGCAAAAGGAAATCTAAATAAGCCAGGCGAGTTGTCAAACCTATGAGATGTATCCAAAAACAGGGAACTAACGCTTTATCTACATTGTACATATGAACATTTTACGTAGCAATAGACTTGAAGCAGAAGTTCACACTTGAGAATATGAGATTAGCTCAGTACTGAACTATTTTTTTTAGCTAAGTGAGGGTTATTTATTTATTAAAGGACATATTAATCAAATATTTATCAAGAATGAGGTCGTTACAGCCCACTTTTTCTTCCATTTCCTTCTGAACCTCTCTTTAAATAATGCTACTTATTTTTAGAGCACAAGATTTCTGGCAGATCAGTATACCACTTTTGTGCACAAAACACATTTTTATGATCACGCTATTAAGCCCTCGTATACAGAGAAGTTTATTACGGAAATGTTTACAGAGCCCCAGCTATTGCACATATAAAAGAAATGCTCTAATATCCACATAAGAATTTAAAAAAATATGACTGAAACACACTTTTAAACAGGAAAACATTTGAAAGCCTCATTCTAAAATAGAATCTCACTTTCAATTTTTGAATTTCCATTTCATCACGTTAATTCTTAACTGGACCATATCTCATACAGAACATTCAAATCATTAACTATATTAAATCTGTTTTGGACAGCACAGCAACAGCACAGCATTTCTGATGTTTTCCATTAATGTAACAAACCACAGTGAATAGAACAAAGTAAGTATTGTTTTGCTTTTATTTTTTTCCTTAAATACTTCAGCTAACATACACCTGCAATTTGGTAATGAAGGCCCCAATTCAGCAAAGCAGTTAAGCACATGCTTCGGATTCCAACACATACTCAAAAGGTTTATTGAGCAGGGGCAATATTTAATAGAGATGCATGATTTTGTGCTCAGCTGTAACTTTAAAATAGAGCTACTGCTCTTAATAACAAATACAGGATTAATCCCTTTTATGTAGCACCTCTCAAATCCTTTTATTTTGCATTCTTATTTCAAACTTAGCCCTGAAAGCACAATTTCGTTCTCTCAGCAGCATTGCAACAGGAAGTAGTATCATTGTTAACCTCAATGAAACCTGACCATTAAATTCTCACTAAAGCTGACAATCTTGGATGAGCTTCTAAATCACCAAGGGCTGCTGACGGAAGAGCACAAGCCTTAGAGCTATTCCACTTAACCATCAGCTCCAGTTTCCTCAAGGATAAAACACAATTACAGAACAGACGAAGGTATGGCTTTCTGCATAGCAGAAGACCAAGAGAATACAACACAGGGGAGATTTTCAGATGCCAAAGGATCAGAAACACCACCTCCTCTAAGCTATCACTACCATAAAGAGTACTTCTGGTCTCATTCCTCCCAGCAAATCATTCCACAGCAGTGTCGTGGAGAACTGAGGGCTACAAGAAGTCATGTAGTTTACAGCAGGGAGTGGTACAGCTTAAGCTTAGTGAAACAAAGACAAACACAAACTGATGTGTCAGTTTTATATTTTAAGAGTACATAAAGGTAAAATTAAATCACTTGCTAGAGGTGAAATGCCCAGGAATGGAGGTGTACTTGGGCACATGACAGCACATCATATGCAACACAGGAAAAAGCTTTGTTATCCGAAGAATCTTAGTGCACTCTCATTGAATTCACACCACTGGGCAACTGTGTGCAATACCTTTTCTCTAGGACTCCTACATCCCAACACAGACATTCACATTTTCAACTAAAACATTAATATACAATATGGTCCACTCATAAAGGACAAAACTCTCACTTTTGACACTGAAATGAGGAGATTGGCAACAAAACAGCACATTGCCGGGGAACAGAAACTGAGTTTCTACCAATAATTTATAGGTGAGTGCTGTCTATGACTTAGATAAAAAAGTCAGACACGTTTTTGTGATCCCTTCCATCTAAGAACGATTATTGCTATTGTCAAACGGGATAAATATTCCATTTACAGGCTTGGGCTTAATTACTAACCTTGCTTAAAAATACCCCCACACCATTTTTAAGTAAATTGAGGAAATTATAGATAGCTTCTACAACACCATACTTCAGTGCAAAGAGATAAGAAAGACAAGATTTGAACTGAATTCTTAAACTGAATATATTTTCTCTGTCTCATAATACACAGGCAAGGGGGAGGGGGAGGAAAAGTGCAACTAAAATAAAAAATCCTCTTGCCTTGTCAGGACACTTCAAGGGCTAACAGAACTCATGAGAAAATGATTCAGATGATGTAGAAAACATTTAATAAAATATACTACACCCCCAATCTCTAAAAGAAGAGTCAAGAACACCTCCACTTTTAACATCTTCCACGTAAATGTAGGTGGTGGAAGGTTCCAGCCACCATCCTCTCTTCCAGAAGTCATTCTATTTCTTTCCGAAGTACAAAGTACGTAGTTGTGCAATAAATCAACAACCTACTCAGGTTCTGCTTTGGAGACTTATTATAATCTCATGTTGTTGTCCAAAGATCTTTATTCAGATTTATCATAAGCTAAAATAATACAGTGAATTACACCATCATAGATATAAGTAATTGCACATGGTTCCAACGGCTTTCATTTGAACATGTTAAATGATGACAAGATTTCTTATGACAACTGGTTTTCAACGTTTTATGACTAAGCAAGTAACTGCAGCACTTATAAGTGATATTTGTATTTGCTTTAAATGAAATTAAGATAATTAGGACTAGTCAATGTAATCTTATTAACAGTTTTTTGCATTAAGGCAAAAGGCAATAGGCATTGTGAAACACTGCTAAGTCTCATGCAGGGAAGGGTAACTAGACATATAAAATGTAAAAAAAAAAAATACCAAAAATAGATAAATGTTTCACAATTTTTATGATACACGCAATACTACTGAAGTTATCATATGGAAACGCCAAAACTCCACAGTGATGCCACTTGTCCACCTCACTCAATATGAAAGCTAATCATCTCCCACCACCTCAGGATGTCATGACAGATCAGAGAATAAAAACTAAGACAACTTGAATTATTATATCAACATTAGAGAGAAATGCCTCTTTGTCCTCTAATTAAATAGTAAACCTGTGCATTTGAACTGCACTGGAAATACCACTACATTTCTCTTTATCCTCTACCGTCATCTATAATGTACTATTAGACTTGCTGGAAGATAAGCCCACACAATAAAAGCATATTTAAACTAAAACTCCCTATTATCTGACACAGAGAAATTATGCTCAAGCATACAGATAAGGATAGAGAAACAAGTAACAAAGAGTCCAGAAAAACAGATTTAAGTACCAAAGAATTAAGAGCAAACAGTTTTATAAAACTATTTGCAGAATAAAGACAAAACATGTTCATTAGACAAATCAAGATCCAATTAAACAAAATAACTGCATTCAAATGCATGCGATCTTGGTTTCTCTTTTCAAAAACAAGGGCTTAGTAAGTTCCCTGCAATTTCTCTACAATAGAAAATAAATCATAGGTCTGAAGTTCCAGAGAGAGTATTTGTTTTAAGTGATGGACCAACTTGCAATTTCTATAAACAGCTACAACATTTACAACTGTACTTTGAGCAGCATATCATGCCAGAAGAGTCAAGCAGTTCAGATAACTAGCTCAAGGAATAAACCTCTTTCATTTTATGCAGTAGCAACTGAATCAATTCCTAAACAGACTTAATTCAAAATAGAAACAATTGAAATCTTCTATCTCAGTATAAGCTTAAAATTGGAAAGAAGAAGGAAGCACAATATGGTTCACTTTCAAATACATTCTTCCCCTTATACCAGAAAAACTGGTCATCATTACTGCTTCTAGACAAAGTTCTAACAGGACAGACCTTTCTAAGTAAGTCTTTGTACATTTACTGTCATCCTGCCTCAAGCACACAGAAAAGAACTTTAAAACATTTCCCTGCGGTACCAAAGACATTGGTACCCCTCAAAAAGGTGTTTTCTTTGGGGTTTTTGAGTTTGTTTTTTTTACTTCATAGTCAGTATCAGTACTTGCAAGTGATTCAACGTAGACAAGCATTTGTCTTATCTACACACTAAACACCAGAAAGAAAGAGATATTTTTGCACTTTATTTTAGGACACAAGTGAAGGTTATGTTCAGCAAGCTACTACTCCTTGCCCAAAAAGCTATCCTTAAAATCCTTACATAGAAGAACCCAGAAACCTTGAAATATCTGCTGGAGGAGCTCTTAAGCTTTTCATCGGTGTGCCACAGAATGCCATTAGTTTATTCACATCTAAAAAAAAGCAACAAGTAGTGCACTGTAGTAGTATATACTGATTTGATCAACCCTTGGGTTTTGACTTTCTAAGACTATCAATAAAAAGCTGCAAAAGGAAAGAACAAGTTGTGGAACAGGTTTGTAAGCAGTAATACCTTTTGTCAGTAATACTGACACACAATACCCTTATTATATTTGCTTCTCTTCTATTTTCAAATCTCTTAATGAGATCTATAAATCAGAAAAACACTCCATGTTTCTCTATAACAGAAAAATGCTTTACAGAACTCTGTTTTTATTCTTAAATTGAAGTGTGATTTGAAGCAATTAGGTCAAATAAGCTTCACCTGCTTATGCCCTAAAGTGTTGTAATAGTGGTATGGACAGCAAATTTAAAAAAAAGTTAGCAAACGACCTCTGCTTTTAGATTTCTCAATATAAAAGACATTATATATATTTGACAAAAAAATTCATTGTACATAATGGCGTTTTAGTTGATGTGATCTCATTCCTTCCTGTCAAGTATATAGTTTGTTCAAAATCAGAAAGCCTCAAGTTAAGACAGACATTTCATTTCCTCTTATAAATTATTCAGCCATGCAGCTTTATCTTTTTTGTTTTCCAGTTCACTTTTTCCCTTCACTTTGATTACAGTTTACAGTCTCTGTAATAAACACTAATATATCTTGCCTCTTTTTGTAGGCCATTTCCTATATATTACATAGAGCACTTACTTGAACATATTTAATGCAGAGGCAAGCTATGCTGCTTGGGTAAATTCCTTATTAAAAATCCTTTTGCAACTCTTGTATGCCTCCAGTTATTTCGGTGATTTAATAACAGTTAACTTCAGAGTGTAGCTCCATGACAAATCATACTGATTGAAACTTGTGCTGCTACAATCCTGAACTTTGCCACCTTTCTTGGATCCATATTCCCACTCCACATCAAGGCTGGATTGATATTTTCTTTCAGAAAACCAAACTGGTAGATAATTATTTAATTCATTGTGATGGTTTAGCACTCAGGACCAACTCATTGAACATTCAAGGCTAGGCTGGATGGGGCTCTGAGCAACCTGATCTAGCTGAAGATTTCTCTCCTTATTGCAGGGGGGTTGGACTAGATGACATTTAAAGGTACCTTCTAACTCAAACCATTCTGTGATTCCCTAAGTCAACACCATCAATACACCTTTTCCATTCTACTTCCAAATTTCATAATCATGCTCTCAAACATAATTTCCAAAAATAATTCGGCATACTAGTCTAGGTAAGGTAGGACTTAATTTAACACAGGCAACTGTTAAATGTCATATTTCAGAAGAGAAAGACATTGCCACAGCTGGCTGACAAAACACTGTTGCGTGTCATGGCATCAGTATTCAGTTTCACTCAGACAAAAGCATTTATTATCAACTCATAAACAAGTACTACAAACTTTCACATACAAGGGAAAGAACCTTTAAGGATGAACTAGTGTCAAGACTAAAACTGAGAATAATTTGTTACTGTGTAAAAACAGCATCATTTTTCAAAAATAATACCAATGGCATGAGATCACGGAATTCCCTTATTGATGAACTTTGCCTCAGATGTAGTTCATAACACCCTAAAGCACAGTAGTCAAAAGTCAAAAAATCAAAAATCTTCTCTTTGCAGCAAAATCCTTAGCAAAAGGATGTCTATACTGTCAGTAACACTAAACTTTTTTCTCTGCTCTCCTGTATCCTAATATTCCCACCCTTTCTCAACGGGAATTAAATTCCCTGAAATTTTTAGTATACTCATTTTAAGATAAACAAGTCCTTGGAACCCAATAAATGGAAAATTTACCTCCTAAGGGAAATTATGTCAGTCCTTTGAGGCAATACTCTTCAACCTGAGAAAGCCACAACCACGTTCATCAATCCAATTCATTGGCTATCACTGAGATGATTTAGTTAGATGCCGTCTGAACAGAAGTTGTCTGGACTCGAAGGGAGACTCCCTTCTCTTTCCCTCCCCACTGTCTCTCAGTACCTAGCTGTTTTTCCATAAAGTTGTTAGGAAAACTTTCCAGAATAATCAAGTGCTACCCATGGGAGTCTGCCTCATTATTTCCCAATACATTAACTTGCTAATTAACTTGCTAATTTGATACCATCTATAGTGCTAGCCGTAAGACTGGACCAGACGAGCTTGCTTTTAAAGACTTCCTTCAAGTGAGGTGTTAGCCAAGATCTTACAGTGTAAATGTACATAATCTTATCTTTAGGCACATTACCCTATCATACATTGTAAATAGAGCATCTCCTTACAGTTTATTAGCATTATGTAAACAACATTGATAGGAAGAAAATACTAATTTTCCCAAGATGTGACTTAGTTTTAAACAACAAATCAACATTATTACAAAATAAAACTGAGTTTGCACAGACTACTGAATTTTTCCTTACATGTAACATATTAATGCCTGTAGTAAAAGTTCTCATGCAATAACCACTGTTCAAAAATATGATGGTAGCAATTCCATATGACAATTTAAAACCTTACACAACTGCAGTGGGAAACAGTTGTACACACAGAAAGCAACAGATATTTAAAACATAACACAGCCTTGGATCAAAAGCAAGTCAAATAAACCAGATAGCAGTTGAGAAGTGACAAGACAACTTCTGGTTTTTGTTTTTTATCAAGTTTGGTATGTTTGCTGTAATTGTTGTCAAATACAAGTCAGTTTACTACCTAGCCATTTCTTATTCAACCACAATTTTTAAGAATATAAAAATATTTTTTGAGAGGTTTATCACTATCTGTCTCTATCCTTTCTCAAACCTTGAGTCACAACATAGAGACCGTATTTACATTTAACTAAAACATTTCAAAGGACCAAAGTATAAGAAATACCATACACACAGAATCAGACTGAAAATACCTATTATAATTACACTTTTCAAAAATATGCTTACCTAGTTTTCTCTTAAGGCTTTTAGAGGAGTTAAACCCAAGATTTTGAAACATTCCATGTTTCATATAACAGGTAAGCTCTACTGCATGAGGCTGTATATTTACAAACTCAGAAGGCAAAAAAAAATCAGGTAGAGGGAAGTTCTACTTTGATCACTTCCATACATGAGAAATTCAGAAATAATTTGAGTAGAAAAATAAAGCTTCCCTGACATCATTCAGAAACAAAATAGAACAGCCAGAGTTCTCTGTAACCAACAACAGCAAAAGGAGTCTCCCACCAGCTGGGGGGGTAAAAAAAAAAAACCACAGTTCAGACTTGTGTGGGAAGTTCTAGAGTTCTGGTTGAATGGTAGAAATACTGGCACTGCCCTTACAAGCTCATCATAAGAAATGATTATGAGAAAAAGAAATTAAATTATCAATACACCTTATATTATGACTTCAAACTCCTTTCTCTCAACCTGAGATGGAAATTGCATAACTAATTAGAAGAATTCTGCAAAGCCCTCTGAAAGGAACAAAATTATCAGTATGCAATTTTTGAAAGCAAACTTTTTTTTAGGATTGGATGGATAAATTTCACAAAAATAAAACAGCTCTTCAATAAACATCACAGTCAACTGTTAGACAAAGAAAAATATTTAAAAATTAAAAGCATTCACTCAGCAACTAAAACTAGCTGCCAGTGAAAGCAACATTCACCTTACAAAATAAGCACATAATCAGCTAAAACGTGCAAAAAAACCCCAAAAAGCTTGAAAATAAGAGCAATTTTTACCTCCTCTCCATATTTTCACGTTAAAGTGCGGGAGCAAAAAAATTCCACAGTTGAAACCCTCTTTACCACTCTCTCATTTTCTCCCCATTCTCTCAAATGACAAACATTTCAGAAGTGGAATGATATCAGTCTTACTTTGAATGAGGTTTCTAGAATAATTCTATATATATACAAAGCAGGTTCCAACAACATAAATAAGAACAGAAACTCAGTTTGACATAAAGGTCTTGGTAAAAAATCAGGCAGTGTTCACACAGACAGTCTCTGGGTTCTAAGTTAAATAGAGGAAAGAGATTCATCACAGCAGCAAAACCAGACTTGTCCAAAAAGAAACTTTTACTTCCAGCTGACATGCAACAGTAGACAGTTCTGAACTTATGCACAGTTCTCAGTACAGGGCAGTTTTGAAATGCCAATTGGTTTCTGCATGAGAAGATTTGAGTTCTTAAAATCCATTCAGTATAAAACCACACAGTCCTACAGAACCCAAAGTGCTGGCATACAATTAGACATATATAATTTTTACCAAGTAACAGAAGTCAAATTATGAAACATAAATCTCAGTTTGCAAACAAATTTGTTGTCCCAAAGCACAAAAGAGCTAAAGAGGCAGTATAGCAGAGAACAGCTCTTAAAGAAAATGTAGCAACTACTGAATCAATAAGACCACTGCATAAGACACGAACTGTAATATGAAGTCATTAAATATTTAGTGTAAACCAGAATCAACTTTTAAGTTACATATTACCTATTATCTTGTTCCAAAAAGTTCTAACTTCCCCCCTCCACCCTCCAAAATATCATAAGCCAAGGTAAACTAATTTAGCTAGCAGCGTAACACAATGGGTTTTCTGAACTAAAGATTTCAACAGACAAGTCCTTGCCTGGAGTTGCAGACAGGTATAACGAATCTACCACAATGCTCTATTATAAGGAAACTGTAATTTTGTATATGAATAAACAAGCTACTCTCAGTCGGTCGTGTGAATACCTGAGAGGTTCAATGTTCTGGCAGGGATTTTATTTATTTATTAAAAGAAAAAGGCCTGTGCTAATGAATACGATTACAACTCTGCTTATCAATCTCTGTCAAAAGCAAGACCATTTTCTTTGGGTGACTGCCATATTTATTTCCCTCCACACATGGTTTTTAATAAAGAATGAAGTTCTTATATGGTGTCCCTTAAGACCTGTCAAATATTGCAACAGAATAGCAGACTTATGCACATTTATAGCACCAACTCATAAATCCCTTTGGCTAAGTTTATCTTTTACAAGCAAGACAAAGATCAGTTTACACTACAAGAAAGTTTAAATCCAAAGCCTAAAGACCTCCCACAATATAATACATTGTTTTAAACGAGTATAATATTTAAACAGGTTCACAATTTCATTAATTAAAGAATACATACAAGGGAGGAGAACAAAAAACAACAAGAAACAACCTACCCCCTGTAATTCAAAGGTGATTGAACAGTGATAAGGTAAAGATAACTGCCTTGGCCTATGACACATCTGAACCCTCAATATTAAATGTTGGTTTATTGAGAGAAGAGTCAGTGACCCTTAACCTCCATATGGAGACTCTCTCATCAATGGTTTTCATTTAAAATAACGATTCTTGCTGACTAAGAATTTTCTTCTCAATGAACAATTGCAGACCACTTCTCTAGAACATTCTGTCATCACATAATCCACCTGCAAGGAATTAATCACTAAATGGAAGGGAAGTTCAGGCAGAGATCAAAAAGCCAGGACTGCTGGGCTTCTATCCCCCACTTTGTAATCAATTTTTAACACGCTCTTCAGTAAACGCAGTCTCACTGTGAAGGTGAATGCATCTATAAAAATCAAGATATATTATGCTCTACTAACCTATAGAGGCAATTGCAAGTTTAAATGTTCAGAAAAACATGTAAAATTGTCAGAGGAAAAGCAATGTAACATTGATTTAAAAGATTTTTAAAACAAAATATTGAACTGTCTGATTAGTTTCAGTTGTTCACAAATCATTGTTTTAAATTAAGTTTCAATATTTTGCCAGACAGTTTTCTCTCATTTCTAGCACCAAAATTACTTTAGTATTTCCATTTCTTACACAATATTTCCTGTGCACTCCACAGATAAGCAGATCTCATTTATATAGACAAATGGATTAGTATTAAAGACTAGGCTAAGATTACTTCCTAATTTCACAGTGAATATAGGCAAAAACCCCAACCAACAACCAATAAACAAACCAACACATATAGTAGCAGCAAGTTTCCTTCATTAACAAAGAAAAAATTATTCGTAACACCTGGAGAGGAGATATTAAAAATGTCCTAAGTAATCCACTTCTCAGGAGTCTATTTGATATAAACACTATTACTACTGATGCAGAGTACTTAGTCTGCAAACACAGCAATCCTTATTTAACAAAAATCTGGACCTCAGATAATTCTAAGGATCAAATTTAATGCATGTGTAGCTGGGATTTACAAGTGCGTCATTTTGTAATTTCTCTTTGAAGATGAGTCTTACACATCGTAAGTTGCCAAGTTTCGCATATTTCACATCTTATGAACTTAGTTTGGTTGGGAAAAAAAAAGAATGAAGTAATGCTCTGTGCACTCAAAAGGATTATATTTTGGCACGACTAAGTGAACAGCAGCTAGCAATCTTCTAAAGCATTTCACACTGAAAAGTTCATCTGACCTCACAAAAATGAACTTATATGCCAAATTCATATAACAGCATAACTCCCTGCAACTTTCAAAAAAATCTGACATGCATTAGTGCTTTGAATAAATGAGCTTAATACATTGCTAAAGACTAGTAACACAGCTCCAGAAGTGAGCAACATCAGTAAAACATAAATATACAAATAAGTCATGTCTTAATTGATCTCTACTCTCAATTGCTAAGTTTCACCATTCTCATAGCATCAGTGACCAAGAGAGTAAAACTGTCATAACATGTGCAGAAAATTTTCTCCAAACTAAGAGATTGTGCTTTAATGTAGAATTCTTTATATATGCCCACTACACTTGAACCAAGAACTACTTCAAACCAAGCTAAAACTGTAAGGTTACAAAATTCACATCAGTTCCTAGAGTTCAGAAATCCAGCAAGAAGTCCTTAGGTGACAAAACGAGAAAAAGAGCTAGGGACTAATTTTGAAATCTATGCCCCACATACCCTCTGAATTACTTTATTTTTTACATATAAAATATGATATTGCCATAAAGAAGTCATGGTCAGGACGACAGCTGTTCACTAAGCATAGTATAAAAGAGGGCTAACCACTCCCAAGAACCATAAGATCTAGAGAATAGCAAAAGGAATAGTCATGCTCCACTCTGTGGTAAACGTGATAATGTCTACAATGTAAATCACAGCTGCTTGGAAAGTGGAGCATAACTCCATAAGAAGGATGAAAGCAAGAAAAAAAGACAGCTAAACCAAGTGGTAGAAACTCTGCAATCCTCTTGTCATTCACGGGGAAATGTTGCTGGTCAGTAGACCAATCAGCTGAAGCCTCAGCTCTGCAACTGCTAAGTAAGCAAGCACATCCCACTTTTAGCAAAAAGGCAAGAAGCTTATAAAAAGAAAAAAAAGCCACCACAAAAGAAACAACAGCAACCAAAAGCAACACTACAAAAAACCTGACAGCTGGTTTCTTCAACACAGCAAAGTTTCAGAGAATCACAGACTCACTGAATATCCTGAATTGGAAGGGACTCAAAAGGATCACTGAAGTCCAACTCATGGCCCTGCACAGGACAGTCCCAAGAATCACACCATGGGCCCAAGAGCATTGTCCAAATTCTTCTTGAGCTCTTATCAGGCTTGGTGCTGTGACCACTTCCCTGGGGAGCCTGTTTCAGTACCCAACCACCCTCTGAGGGAAGCACCTCTTTCTAATATCCAACCTAAACCTATCCTGAAGCAATTTCAGGCCCTTCCCTAGGGTCCTGTCAATGGTCACCACAGGGAACAGATCAGTGCCTCTCATGAGGAAGCTGTAGACTGCAATGAGGTCTCCCCCCAGTCTCCTCTTCTCCAGGTTGAACAGACCAAGTGCCCTCAGCTGCTCCTCATACGACTTCCTCTCAAGGCCTTTCACCATCTTCGTTGCCCTCCTTGCGACACTCTTGACCAGCTTTATATCTTGCTTACATTGTGGTGCCCCAAACTGCACACAATATTCAAGGTAAGGCAGCACCAGTGCAGAGCAGAGCAGGACAATTCCCTCCCTCGACCAGCTGGTGATGCTTTGCCTGATGCCCCCCAGGACACAGTTGGCCCTCCTGGCTGCCAGGGCACTGCTGACTCATATTCAACTTGCCATCGACCAGGACCCCCAGGTCCCTTTCCACGGCACTGCTTTCGAGCATCTTATTCCCCAGTCTATACGTACATCTGAAGTTGCCCCATCCCAGGTGAATTTTTCAATCCCCAAAATTTAAAGATTTTTGATATTGCAGATAAGCAACATTTTACTTTGGGAGAATTTCATGAAATGTTTTTTAGCACTCTGAATCAAGATGGGGGAACAAAAATGGAAATAGTAAGAGATCAGAAAGTACTTTTTGACAGTTAAGTCCAAACCCAAAGCAGGAAAATATGAATGATAAATGCTTAAAAGGAAATGCTAACATGATATCAGCAACAACTTCTTAAGCCACATTTTTAGCTACGGAATGAGTTTTTAAAAATACTCAAGAAAATTGATTATTTCTGTCAATAAAAGTGCTATTATTTTTAGAATTTATAGTCACTGCACTGCCTATGAAAACCCATTAGCTATACAAGTCTCCTGAGTGTCTTTAGCTTCTAACTTTGTACTATGTTTTAGCCATGTTTCATGCAATTTAAGAAACAAAATCCTTCTTAAAATAATCTTAAATCTCCTTCTACTTCCTCAAAGAAAAAAAAATATTTATATATACTTCAGAAGAACTTAACCAAATAACTTTCACCATATCCCAAGCATTTTTGCATATAACTTTTTAATATCATGTTTTATAGAGCAAATGGAAAGTAATTCGTGTTTTCCCCACAGGAGACAACATATTCCAAGTACTGTACTTTGATTTCCTCTGTTGAGATCTACTACATAGCTCAATAGTGAGCCATATGCAAAAAATCATAATTAAGTTTATTACAAATATGTAACATTACAAGTCTTTAGCAGTCTGATCACAGGATTTTACTTTCAAGGTTATTTACTATATTTATATAATAAATCAGTAGGGTCTCATTCAATTGCAAATATATTCTCATATCCTCAACTGAACCACAGATCTTCCATAGCATTACTGCAGTTGTGTAAGTTACATAGTTTAAAGTATAAAATAAAGACTCAGATAGGACTATCACCTACCACACAATATGCTTTTAAAGACTTCAACAAAATGAGCTGACATTTTATCCTCACATTTTAAAAGGAAGAAATCAGGATCCATTTAAGAAAACCTTTTTGACCACTGGGTGCCACTCTTGTTCTGTGTACAATAAACTGTCTGACAGTAAGACACTCTTCTCAGCCTTTTAACTTCCTCAGCTTTAAACAACTCTGATTCTCCTAAACTGAGGGGAAAAAATGGAAGAATTTTTATATGAGTTTCTATTAAACACTACTTTTCAAAAACCTTTACTATTGCTTTTAGCCCCAGAATATAATTTCGAAAGAAGTATAGTACACACAGACCCTTATGGTATATGGATTTCTTTCATGGTGAGGTTATAGATTAACTCAGTTATGCTACATCTAAATAATAATCACATCTAAAGGAATAGATATATCTACTGCAACTATGTAGCCCTGTATTGATATTGCTACTAACAGCTTCATAATCAGTTTGCAACACCACAGGACTAAGGCCTTGAGCAAGCTTGTCAGGCTTGCTCCATCTGAGCTTTTCCTGACCTGCCTGAAGTGGTTTTTTTTTTTTAACTTGCTGCAGGTTTAATAGCAATTTTTCTAACTGACCCGGTGTCTGTAGCTAACCTGGTTTACTTCAGTTGAATTTTGTATGGTACAACCATAGTTTTTAATACACAGCAGTAAAAAGGAGTTATTCTACGATATTTATGACTAACACCATGATGCAGTATATACAAATACAGGCCTGGTATAACAGACATCTTGAGAAGTGGAAATGCAGCATGTGGCATATAAAAGCACAGCCATGAGATAACATTCTTAGATTAGACTGTTAATATTTCAGATATACTAACAATCAATTCTTGTCTGAATATTTAAGGTGGGTTTCATCCTTTTCCATAAATTCTGTGTAACACCATCCTGTGCACTTTATTGCTAACTCAAATAATCTCATATCAAACATCATTCCACTATGTTGTGTCCCCAAGATACTGCAGTCACAGAATCAAATAACAGACCAAAGAATTCTCTGAAGTCATCTAAAAACTGTGACTGACCAGAGAGATGCACTAAGTTACTTACTGGCCCAGGTTATCATCCTAAACATGTTATGTTTTTGCCTCCTATCCTTACTAAATACATACTAAAACAGAGACTTCCATGCCGTACCATTTATTTTATTTCTATTTCAAACAATACAAATAAAAACCACTGTCCACTATTGTCTTTTACTTCAGCAGATGTCCTTTCCCTCTCATTGCACTGCTCTGCTCTACCAACTGTTGGATAACAAAGTAAAATACCCTAAATATTTCCAGCTTATGCATGGCACTACTATAGTCTTATAAAGTACCTGTATTCAGGCTGCCGACTTGTCGGATGATCATCCCTTGCCCATCTGTATCCTGATTCATCCTGCAAAACGTAGATGCAAAACAACTGTGTGACATGTATCTCAACATCAGATGTCAGGTACAGTTAGTTGCCAACTAGTTACTTACTGCAAAACCAAAGCCTTTAATGAGCTAACAAAAATAGCATTAATCTCTCACACCAAGTTTCCTCTCAATTTATTCACTGTATCCCATTTTCTTCCTCTATCAATACTGAAGAAAACAACTTTGCATTGCTGTACAAAACACAAAAGTTTCTAAAATAAATACGTATGCTTTGGCTTAAAAAAAATTTCCTCTTTGAAATATAAATTACCATCAATACCTTAAAGTTACAGAATTCCAAACAGCTGGATCACAGGAGGCAACAGTAATAACCTTTAAAAGGGACCACAAATTTTGTACTTACATGCAGCTACTGGAAAAAAAATGCATTCATCATCAGGACAGAGTTTAACTAAGTGAACAATTACGAGAACTTGAAGGATACGTAGATAATATTCAACAACTTGCATGTGCAAGGACTTGTTAAATAGAAAGATTCTGCAATCATTTTTCCATTCATCCAGGTAACTTTGCACTGCATTACAGAGAGGGCTTCTGGCCATTTTTGTTTTCCCAGTTCAGACTCTGGGCTTTCACATCCAAAACCTGGATTTTTTTTCTATTAATTCTTTTTCAGTTTGTGATAACAGCAGTAACACCAGTGCTCTCTCTGAAACAGTATCCTAATTGTTTAGTATTCAAGCATTAACAAAAAAATAAATATCATAAACACGCGAGAAGAATCACCTTATGTACACCTCGGTGTGGAGGGCCACTTCTTCGGTCATGGGCAAAACTACGACCCTCTTCATAGTCTCTGTACTCGGCGTGACTGTAATCACCATAACGACCGTAATTCCCATCCCCAGGTCTCTCAAGCAGTGGTGGTTTCTTGGGCACAACGTTTACTACTCTATGGTAATCATTCTAAATCACAAACCAAACAAAATCACATTGCTTTTAACAGCCAAAAATCTGTAGTCAATAAAAAAAACTAAAAATAAATTTTTTCTAAATATGGGACTTAAATAATCTTAAAAGAAGAAATTGCACAGGAAAACAACAAACATTAAAAATCATGCCAGTCTGATAGTGGAAAACTTATTAAATGTAATTGGACACCACTCAGATTCAATTCTTAGGTATTACAAGTTTAGTTATAGAGAGAAAATTTTCAACAGCATTAGCTACTTTCTAAGCATCAGCTATCTGGGTTTTTTAAACATTAGCTACATGTATTTCTCAGAGACTTTTATATTAACTTTGGAAACCAACGAAGAAAGTTACACCTGTAATGCCTGTAAAACAAAGAGCACATCTGAAAATAGTAACAATTTACTTAATGTCTACAACATACTCCACACAGCAGAGATTATAATTAAGACAGTCCTTGCTTCATAACCTGAATAGAGAAGCACCCACTCAATACAATGCAGTAGGGTGATCTGAGGATTCAAGTGATAGAGAGTTTTAACACCCTTATTTTTAATTTTAATGCAAGTTTCAGACAGCTTTTTGCTAGAACACAAAATTAATTTACTGTATTTCCTTCAAATAAATAACAAGTCATACATACATCATTTGCCAATTAAAGAAATCCTTTGCTTATCAGGCAAAAATTGCCTAGCGGTAAAAGATACAAATTCAATTTTCTTGAACCAAGTTCTACCTAAGTCAACTGCAAATAAAAAGCAAATGAAAACATGAACGAAAGATTTTGTATTTTAAGTCTTCTTCCTTTAGCAAAATATTTTTTCTTTAGGCCTTAAAGCTACAAATGCAGAGTTGGGTTAGCACGTACAATTTGGAGGGAGAAAAAGATATTCAAACTATTTTTTTAATAGTAAGCAGAAGTCACAATCTAATGCACCAATAGTTTTCGCAGAAAAACACACAACAATTACACTCAAACTGCTAAATATTGTCATGCAAAACAACGTTAGTTCTGATTTCAGAGACCACCCAACAAATGGACTAGAGGGCAATCCAAAGCCAGCCTACAGCTATACTGATGCAAACTGGAGACTACACACACTGTCATACACAGCCACAATGCTTGTTCTCCCCTTACCTCCTTGAACATACTACATGTGTAATTCTTTTTATTAGTTTGGTGTCTTACAAAGATGTGCTCTGCCACTAAAATAAAACTGCTCCATGCTTTAACCTCACCCAGAAGACCCATCACATAACTGTGCTGACACACAGAAGGACACTTAAACGAAAGCTCAAGGTCCATCTAGTTACGGATACTAGTTACTGTGCCAAGTGCATGCAACTTTATGTTCTTTACCAGGATCTGAAAGCATGTGTTTCTACTACAATCTATACTTGATATAAAAGTACAAAGATCAGTGTTTATAG